>WJFB01000052.1:0-124956 GCA_009870185.1 Pygmarrhopalites habei
ATCACTTACTGCATTCCATTCCTTTTGTTCTCCGGGTCTCTCGACTCTCTAGTCGAGACCCACGTTATCTAAAGAATTTTTTATTAGATATGGCAAAGGGTGAATGGGAAACATTGCCGCAACTTATTTTCCTTCCCTCTGAAGCGGCCCAAGAATAACCCTGTATTTACTTACAGAGTTAGTTGCATTCTACTAGTATTCTGCAGTGGAAGATGAATTTATGTGGATATGAATTTTCGGCGTCGGCAGTGCCAAAGGCTTTTTTTCAGAAAAAAGATTCACTCTTTGTGAATCACGACTCTCTCTCTTCCAAATGATTGTTTCCTCTTCTACTATTATTACTCACTCCGTCTCTATAATGACGTTGTATTTTGTAAAAGTTAACGAAGGAGCATCAGCATCTGATGAGTTTAATGCTACATTATTTTACAACACTATGTAACCTCTAGTGTTATGCACACTCGGGAAGATTGCGACTGTTGATTTGTACCAAAGGGTAATGTACATAGATGCACAATGTATGATTTTGATACCAATCATTTTCACCGAGATTTGGCAAGGTTTGTGCAGCCGAAAGGGAGAGAGAGTAGAAAATGCTACATTGTAAACAAAGGCAGGAAGATGAAAACGAAAAAAATGTGCATGCAAATTGCAGGTGAATGTGAATCATGAGTCATGATATATATAACACTATGTGATAAAAAAAATTATATCATGCCATGAAGTAAAAGTTCAATCCACATAACACCTTTTAAACTTGGAACATTTTTTAAAGGTCTCTTACATAACCGTAGTGAAAAGGAAGAAGAATAGAGAAAGAGAGAGAAGGAGGGTAGGGAAAAAAACAACCATCGTAATTAACTATTGTTAATCATAAAAAAGTAAGAATTTAAAATACAATTTTCTTGTGGGCAATACATAGTGTGTGTGTCGATGGCATATTAATGTATAAAGGAAGCGAGAGAACTATTCGTGCAGTCTCCACAACAATGAATGATGAAATTTTGATCAGGTGGTGGCAAGGAATGTAGGGGAAAAAATTCAAGTGGGAGTCCAGGAGAGTAACTTTGCAAAAAATTTTTATGGTTATAAGAAAACTCCTCCGTCTTCTGTTTGATTATCCATATTATGTCTCTTTTTTGTAAAAATGAATGGTATGCAAGATAGTAGTAATGAAGATGTAACCAAAGAAGAAGAAACACCTTCATAAATTACTTTGAGTGAGTGAGAATCCTCAGCTTTCACATGTCACGATCATCAACAGAGGCAGGTAAGGAAGGTAGACACAAACTTCGCAGTAGGTAGAAGACAGAAGAGAATCCCCCAGAAAATTTACCTGAGGCAAAATTTTGCATGGAGGCAGAGTGCATCTTTAATTATCATTGTGAGCGTTGTGAAGTGTTATATACAAACATGCATGCTATCATAGCCTATAATTAGATTTAGCTTATTGCAAAAGGCCAATAGAGTAAATTTTGCACAAAAGGAATTTACACACACTATGTGCAAAATTGCATACACATGTCTCATTTTTTCTTTCTCTCATTTCTTCTTTTGAATTCTATTTTAAGACGGTGTACACATGCCACAGAGAACATTTGCATAATTACAATTCTATTTTTAAAATTTTTTGCTCAAGTTCACGATCAGGAGCTTATGAAACTGGAGGACAATTGAGTATGTGACAGCAGCGAAAGGAAAATTAGTCAAATATTGTATAGATTCAACTTTGTTGCAGCGCAATTATGAATCTCATTATTTGTTTGCATGTAGACTTCTTATTGTAGACCTACCCCTATAATATCATGATTGTGGTTTAGACAGATTTAAAAAAAATGAAGATGATTCTTTGGTTTGATGTGATGTGCTTTTTTCTTCTTTTGATTATGACGATTGTTCAATGAAGAGAGAAAATTTTTGATAGGATTTATGACGTCTCTTAACAAAAAATAGTATTGTATGCATAATGCATATAATGTTGATGACTCACAAGGTGAGAAATTTTACGGCGATTCCATTAGGAAATTTTGAAAAGGTCGCTAAATCAAAATATTATAACATGTCAAGTAGAAATATTTGTTTGTTTGTGTTTGTGTGTGGAATGGAGTGAGAAACGATGGACAAATAAAGTGACAAGTGATTTGTATTTCTCAAAAGTGACATGCAAACGACGAGTGACATTTACACGGCTCTCTTGTCTTGGTCTTGACAACCCATCTTGAATAAATCTTGAAAGTACCTGCAGTCTAATAAATAAATATGCACACACACAACGTGTGTGTTTCCATCCCTATACACAACACTACCTTCTGTTTGTGTGTGGTTAGATTCTCCTGCTAACCATGGCCCACATTTTTTGTCTCTACATGCAATGCTCCATATTTGTTTTTCTTCTTTTTGATTTAGTTACAAATAATATTTTATTACTTTTATACATTTCTATTTGACAACTAATGATTCTCTTAATTTTCACAATGATTTCTCTTTCTCTGTCTCTCTTTGTCTCTCTAAACGAAATGTGAACTCGTCTTAAGAAGGTTCATCAACATTGCCAATATTATTGTTGAACAAGACCTTGCACAACTCGTGGATTTGAGTGTGCACAGACACAGGTGTACTGTAATTTTGCAAATTGTTTTTAATGTCATGTCAAAAAATGCATTTTTTACTTATCATTTTTTAAGGAAAAATTAAATAGAATTTTCTCCTCATATTGCACAAATGAAGGTACCAATTGAGACGGTCAGAAAGTCAAAGTCTTGACTGACAAACGAAAAAAATGGCCACGCTAATTAATAGCCGTTTACACCTTTTTAAAAATGTTAGCTACCGCACTTATGCAAAGATCTTAACTGTGTCATATTTAATTTTCCTATTAGGTATATGTTTAACCAAACAAAAAGGATTCACTCACAGAATCTATTCTCAATCCTTTTTGAGCCTAAAATTTTTCTTTGGAAAATGACAAGTGTCATTTTATGTGTGTGTGTGTCATTGTGTTAATAGACGGAATTTTTTCCCCACATAACCTAGTTATGATGTATTAAATTAATGAAGGCAAATAAATAAAAGTAAATAAAATCAAAACTGGCAGTTATGTCATCTTTTATTCAGAAAAAACAAACATCAATAGACTATTACATACACATCCCAGATCATTGCCTGTTTAATGATCATCTGAACCCCAATATGAATAATGTGAATGAATATTATCGTATACTACAGTATGTTAGTTAGAGACGGTGAAGTGGGACTATGTACACCAAAAGTGAGATTATTAGCTAAAGATAAAAAAGGTTACAAGTAAACAATACAGGATCACAGGTAGAGTACTAAATTTCGGAAAAGTGTTCTACGAATCTCCATTTGACAGGAAATGGAATTGTGACGTTGGGACGAACTCTGATGGAGATCAATAGATATTTAGTAGCTACCTATTTGGAATGTTTTCCGGTACACTCATCATCTTGTCGAGTTTTTGGAATCATTGAATATATTACTAGTTTGAGACACAGGAACACATACACAAGTGGATGCTTTTCGCCTACCTGCAGAAAAATGCACTACTTATTTGTATATGTTGCACATCCTATTGTTACTCTACGTAATCCACTCTTCACTCTACGTAAAATAATAAAATAAAATACAAGATTAATTTTGCATGACATAAAAGTCTCGTAAAATAGAAAATGCTGTATTTCTTCTTAAAGTTCTCCTCCGCCATTTAATATCAAAGATATGAGGGGATTTAGAATTTCAAAATAATCCTAGAGAGCATCATGAAAGAGATACGGTACTGGAACAGTCACAAATAGATGATCGACATCGAGGAAAAAAATTACACAATAGGATGTGAAATTCTACCGTGAAGGTTTTTGCTTCTTCTTTCCAATTTCCCTTCAACTCTCTCTCGTTCTTCATGCATATGTACATTAAGTGTGTATAGAAAGAAATGTTCCCAACACAAAAATAACCACTTTTGAATAACGAATGCACTTTAGGAGAAAAATACGAGGTATTAGAAAAGAAGGAGAAGAAGGAAAATTGTTCAGAGAGTCACATTTTCCATCTCCATGGGTGAAGGTGAGTCTCAAGCACAAGCCCTTCTCTTACATTCAATTCTTAACTACTGTAGTTAGAGAGGAGAGAAGAAGCCAAAGCCACGATTGAACGAAAGTAAAAAGACAACGAAATTTTTTTTCAACCTGTCAAATTAAACAATGCAATTCCCCTCCTGCACTTTCTATCTCAATGCTAAACTCTTGAACAAAACTCTAAGGGTACTAAATAAAGATTCAGTGTCTGGGTTTCACCACCTCCATTAAATTAAATGCCATCAACATTCACCTTCCCCACCAGTGGTGGGCCACCACACACACATACACATTACACACACACAAAAGCCACAAGGCATTGTGTGCCATAATCATTTTTCTCCATGTGTCTTTAGTGGAAAAAAATGTGGACGGAAAAAAAAAATTTCTGCATTTTTTGAATAATATATGAGACAACGAATGGAGGTACAGATTTAATTTAGAATTTAATCGAGACAGAGAATTGTGGCTGTATGAATGGCACAGAAACACACACTTTCCTCGTTGTTAGCACAAAAGGAATCAAATGCCAAGGATATACCTATTTAAATGCACAATTTCTTGTCAAGTGCAACAATTTTTTCCTCTCTGTTTCTACTGCTTTTATTTTTGAGAGTTTCGTGAATATTATTCATTCGTGTCGAATTGACTCTCTTGCTTTTGCAAAAAACGTTCTAGGCATAAAAATCAATAAGGATACATATCTATTCCGAGTAGCAGACTAGGACCTGGTTAAGATTGTAAAATGAATGTCAAGCAGTGGCTCATTCCTCATGTTTTTCTCTTTTTTTGTGGTTTACTAGGACGAACGGGGGAGGATACTTCGACGGACAATAATGCGCTACACTATGCTCTCATACATCATCACGCTTCAACGGATCAGTTTTCGCGTAAAGAAACGATTCCCAAGTCTCCAACACCTTGTCGACACAGGTACGTCATTAACATACATCCTTATTATCTCCCCTCTTTTGTCCAATATCCATTTTTAAAGTATGAAAAAAAAATTCAATTGATTTTTCCGATATTCACTTCTCCCTGCACTTGAAAATTTGTTGCAACTCAATGCAGTCGTCAACTAATGACTCAACAAATTATATTTACTATACATGGGAAACTTTGACTTTGAAAATAAGATACTTTTATGTAATGATGATTGTGGGAGAGAAAAAAAAGGATTTTGTTTCATAGATCCTTGCACAACATTCCATCTCCTTTATACACTATGATGTAAAATTGCAAATTCGTTGGGTGTATTTAATATTTTTTTGCTACATTTCTGACTTTTCCATATGTAATATAAAAAGATATAGAATTTAATTAACTAATTTCTTTACTATACTTCCATATTTTGTTTTTTTCTCTCCTCTCCCTAATTATTGTTCTACTTTGAGACACAATACACATTGTGCATAGTAAATATATTATGCATATCTTTGTTTATTGCAAGTGAACGTCTGTCCCTCTTCTATCCAAACATTGTGTGTCTCTTGTCACTTTTGACAAATTGCAGTCTTGAACTTCAGTGTATTGATAAATTATTTGACTTGAGAAAAGTACTCTGTGTACTTTTGTGTAGTTTTAATGTATACTCGCTAATTTTACAAATTTGCTAATAATAAATGAGGAGGACGACTCAGATGATGCTGTTTTGTGTAAAACATGGCTAAAAATGTACCTACTGTTGGTTGAAGTAGAGATATGTATAATAATGTTATTGTTTTGATAACGGAGCTTCTTCTGTCTTGTACACATATGCACTAATTGCTAATGTACTATGCACATAAATTAACCATTTTGTTATTCATGTATGCTTTCAGGTTTGATGATGGAGAGTGAGAAGCAAATTTTTGAAACACTCGACAATAAGACTCAAAATGTGTCAAAATTTTGGATGCCCATAGTTTGGGCATCATCCATTGTGACTCGGGCTCGTTTGGAAGGACGGATACAGTCTGATCACATGTTACAGACTATACTGACTGAACTGTCCGAATTTCGGAGGAGACTGGGACGGGTTATGATATACGACACTGTGAGCGTCCCTCTTGTTTATACTCAGGTAAGATAAAGTGAAAATGTGAAACAACGTTATTTAAAATAAGAGAAAAGATTACAGAAATGCAATGATGTTTTTAATAGGTCGTCACGCTAGCAGTGTACACTTACTTCTTTGCAGCCCTGATTGGGCGACAATGGGTCAACCCTCCTGACCCATGGAGATCTAAAATTTATCCAAACTATGAAATAGACTTGTATTTCCCCATATTCTTGTCATTCCAGGTAAATAACTATTAACAATGATATAACATTCATTTGAAATTCTCAAAGTGTGTGTTTGTGTGTGTGAAAGTCGTCATGATAAATATAGCCGTAAATTTGCAAGGCAAACATTGTAAATTTAATATTGACATGATCACACACAGCCGACAATCCCTTGCAAACATTACACACGCCCTTCTCACATAGTTTTACAACAGAGAATAAGGTTCCTTCTATGACGATTGACTTTGTAGGATTGTTGAGGCTCCTGTAGTATAATAAATGGACTATATGTGTGTGTGTGTGTGTAAGTTAGGTGTGTGCCAGGGATTTTTGGACAGATTCCACAAAAAATGAGAAAGTGATTCCTTGTTTTTCCTCTCTCTTCTTTTTTTACAGTACCAAACAAGAATTCACTAAGGTACATACGAAGGAAGATGTAGGTATTGGAATTATGACTGACTTGTCTACGTAAAATGAACTGTGAATTCACCAACCATTGTACATGTATGTACTCCGGTTGTGACTGTATTAGAGTACCTCACGATTTTTGAAAAAAAACTTGAAATCAAAGTTAAATTAACCCTTTCACAGTGCACGGTGCACTTTTATCCGAGAGTGAAATACAGAGTGAACTATCATCACTACAACTATATATACCATGTGTGTGTGTGTGTGTGTGAGGAACAAAATTAATTATGAGACAAAATACAAGGCTATGATAGAAAGAAATAATATGTGAAAGACACAGAGAGACGAACATACCTTCCGAAAATTGCACTGTAATAATCATATAATCATAATTGAGAAAATTTGATGGATGCAGTGTGTGCGTGTGATTGAGAGAGTGAGTGTTTGTCTGGGGTTGGTGTTGATTTTCTGTGCTATGCTGGCGCCAACCTAATAATGAAATGAAGTTTTTTCTCTTTGTTGTCCCATTTCCGTTGCATATTAATTCACACTGTCGTGTGCAATGGCACTACTGTCTAATGCTCCTACTTGTGTGTACAATGAGTGACCATGAGGTTGTGGTTGCAAAATTTCATGCCATCAGGTCATTTCTATTAAGCTACCGTTTTACCTTTTGTGTATCTACACAAACACACAATATAAAAAGAATGAAATCCCAACTTTTTGGCGACAGGCACAAACATACAAGAAATAAAGAAATGAGGTAAAGATAATAAAAAATATCTCCATAATTTTCAGTTCATCTTTTACATTGGATGGCTTAAAGTTGCTGAGACACTCATAAATCCATTTGGAGAAGACGACGACGACTTCGAATTGAATTGGCTCATCGACCGTCATATCCAAGTGAGTTATTTTCACTTTCCTTTCCATTTAATCTGCTCACACAATACTACATATTTTCCGTAAGACAAATTTAATTATGAAACATATTTAAATTTAAGGTGTCTTACATGGTTGTGGATGAGATGCACGAGGAACATCCTGAACTGCTCAAGGACCAATTTTGGGAACAGGTCGTCCCAAAAGACTTACCCTACAATATGGCTACAGAACAGTGCAGACGATACGAACCACAAGGCTCAACTGCATCCCTCAAGATCAAACCAGAGGATTCTGTTTATGCAAATTTACAGTCTGTCAAGAGACACAGTACAGTTCCAGAAGAAGTATACGCGGACTACTATGTAAACCATTCACTACTTTATTAAATATTCTATACTATTTACAAGGTGTGGATTAAATTTATTTATAAAAAAATTACAGGAAAGCGTGACAGACTCTCCATTGGGTAACACCCGGAAAAGTTGGCTCCAACGTCAACTGTCCCGTGTCGAGAGTTTCCGTTCCACTTCCAGTTCCTCCAGCCTCTTCATTCGAACCCGTTCACAAAATCAGCACAATGGCCATTTACAAAATAATGCTTACACTCCAAATGGAACTTCAGGTGTCCCACCACATCGTCTCTCCGTTTATGACCGACTGATGAATCGTCGTTCAAGTAAAGGCACTACATCGCACTCTCCCAAAATCCCACCTAGTGCAAATCCCGCCCGTCTGAACGGTTCAATCGTTACCGGAGTCGGAGGAAAAGATAACACTGCACTCACATCCATCATGTCACATCCACACTTGAGACCACGTGTCCCAACTCCCGATGTCGCCAAAGAGAATCAAGCTCATCTCATGTCCTCCACATCACCCAAAGAATCAAATTCGAATACAAGTCGAGACTACCGAATGTCAAATAGTGCTAACAATATTAATTCCAACATGTTGACCTTACCAAGTCATGGTTATGGTGGTGGTGTTCCAGGATCCCTGGCCTCTACTAACAATCTGAACAATGCAAATGTTCTCAGCAATAGCGTGGGAGTAGGTGTAAGGAATTTGACTGGTGGTAATCTTACAACAAGTATGACAGTCAATGAGAAAATTTTAAATAGTCGATCAAAATCTCCTCCACCCTATGACACAAATGATGTTCCAGCACATCTCATGCTATCACCAATTGAAGAGAATGACGGGAGTCCTTACTCTACAAGTTCAACAAGTCGTTCTTCCCGGAGTTCAAATTATCCAACAACTACTTCAATATTTGGGAGGAAACCATCTCCACCTCCTCCCATGGATGAACTCCCACTACCACCCATCCCGACGGAAGGAGGGGATGGAGAGTCAGGGAATAAGTCAAATAAATACAAATATCCGAAAATCGGGGAGGATGATGAATTAGATCCGAATGCTGCTATTGAAGAGCTGGAGAATGCTCTGAATGGAGAAGAGTCTTACATGACTATTGCGGAAGTGGCGGATTGTAAAGCTGGATTGGTTAATCTGGCCAAAACCATGGATGAGATTGGAACTCAGACTTCTGTAGAGTTTGACCCGGATGTTCCGATCAAGGTAGCTTCGCTCGTTCCTGTACTCCCTCCAATGTTGGAACAACAACAAGAAAGAAAATTGAGTGAGAGTGAGTCACCATCGAAAATTGTACCTAAAGTTGTGGAGAGTCATCTCCGCCATAATAACAATAATCACAAGAATGAAGAAAAGAATTCAGATAGTCGGTATAGAAGAAATTCACCCACATCCAAAACTCTGGATGAGAATAATATTATACCATTCACACTAAAATTGGCGGAAGCAGCCGGAGTCACAGAGACTACCCGGTGTTCCGCTTTTGACAAGAATGACAATAATAATAGTGGTGAGGGTGGGGGTGAGGACAGTCAATTTTTAAATGGTAATGGTGGTGACCACATGAACTCATCAAGTAGTACTAGTAGTAATAATAGTAGTAGTGAAAATGATAGTGAAAGTAAGTCCAGTTCTCCTGTTCAAAATTCTTCTCCGTCGGGGAATAATAAGACTGGGACAGGGGCGGGTGGTGGTGATATCTGTGAAGTATTTGTTTGAGATTTTCTCTATCTCTCTCTCTGTGTTATGTAGGTTGTAACATTGTATTCCTTTTTTAAGTATTATAGGTACACAAGTGGATTTATACACATTGTTGCAAATTGTACATATCAATTTTTCCATTGTATGAATTTTTCATAAGTTTTTTGTAGCTGTATTTAATTAATGTAAGATTGTAAAAGATTTTTACTTATTTATCTCAAATCTGGATACATTGTACATAATAGGATCTTAATAAGTTTGAAACTTAATTGTATTGTACATAGACCAACACTGAAAAACCAATCAATATTTGTAATATTCTACATATCAATCAAGACTACAATTCTTTTTAGAAGTTTGTAGTGTATGTTAAGGAAAAAAGTTAAAGTGCTGGATTATTCATTGTGAATATTGTTGTATCTATTTTAATTTTTTTACAATATAAGAATGACACACGTCTTTAAAAAGGACGTCACGTTTTTTTACAATTTTATTGTTTTTATCAATTGTGACTCACAATTTGTGAGTAATATTTACTAGAATAAAATTAGTTTAGTTGATTAATTTTTATCAATATTATATACTATGAGGGACACAAAAAAATACACACTGCGATATATGAAAAATATTTTTGTGTTCTCCCGATATCAACCTGTGATGAAACGAATTATAGAATTAATTAAATTATGTGTGTACGAGTAAAACAGTTATTAGTGTCTTCCAAACAAATAGATACTAGTTTAGTTCATATAGAAGTGAGTTTCTGTAACGCCTAATTACAAAGAGAAGAGAATTAGGATTGAAAGAAACGTTTTTTACAACCCCAGCGCAGCAATATATCGTAATATGCAAAATTTGGTGTGTGTACAATTACACACGCTTTTGACATAATTGATTATGATGAGCGTATCCTCTTACTATCTCGCTTTAAATTGCTTTCAGTTAAAAAAGAAAATTGGACGTTTTGCGGGTTGCCTTTAAATACAGAGAGAAATTATATTTGCATATTATAATATTAGGTTGTCACTGTTCAAGTGAAAAGTGAATAATTTGTTCATTGCTTGCAAATATTTGAAGCTTTTTTTGAAGAAAAAGATGTCTACATTTAATGTAGTGTACTTTTGTAAAATGGGCTAAGAGAAACATCTTCTTTTTTGTCCATTCACAACTATTGAAGATAATTTTGGATTACTCCGACGCTGGTAAACTATGTAAACGTTAAAAGCTCATTTAACCTTATTTTTGAAGGTAACTTTATCATTATTAAACTGAAAATTTTGGGGGAGCAGTTAAACTATACTCCAGGCCTGACATAATAAAGGAAGAAAACTGAAAGAGGATTTATAATACAAAATGTGTATGACATATTCATAATAGAAATATTAAAAAAATAATAATGCTACGTAATATACTTAACGGAGTATTTGACATGTGCCTCACGAATTTACATAATAGTAATAAGGATGATGACAAGGAATCATGAGTGTATAATAAACAAGGAATAAAAGAAATACAATAATTGATGACAAGAACAATTTGGAGTAAACTGAATTATCATTCCCCATTAAAGCATCCCCTTTATTATGAAAACTCATGAAATTTGCAAACAAATGATCCAGCACACTTTTCACACACACACACACACCGAAAGCATCACACCACATACACACACGCATTTCATGCACAGTTACCTTCCTCCCTCCTCCATGCCAGGAATTGATGAAGACAAATGATCCTTGATAAAATAACTCTGCTACCATAAATGCTGGTCACAACACAACAAGAGTTCCAAAATGGAGAGTATAATTTAAAAGCTTCATCTAACATCTTAATTAGAATCAGCGTAAGAAAAAGGACAATGCATGTTAAGCATACGAGTGTCACACTGTAAAACTGTTCAAACTTGTTGTCAAACTGCATAATTATAATAATCCGCCATCAAAAATTAAGTATCCCATATTTAGAACATTACATACTTGTACCGTCTAAAACTGTTATAAAATTATTTTTACCAAAAAAACAAAATTCACTGTTATGTATTCCAGTTCTCAAGATCATGATTAAATCATCGTATTAAATTAATGGACCATCATTACCCAGAACAACATGAAACTGTTATAAGCACCACAAGAATGTGTCAACATGAAGATTGAGACGCTGTGTGCTTAAAAATTGTCAAAAAAGTACAGAAAAGTAATAAATTTCTTCAGTTTTGGCATGAAATGAAGCTTCATATGAAGGGAAGCTGAGAGAGACAAAGGAAAATAATGTGAAAATTGGATTGAAGATGTCGCCTGGAAGGCTGTAATAATTCGCGATTTGATTCCAAAGTGTCTCCTCTCATCTTCAATTCTTTCATCTTGTGACTGTCCAAAAAGAGTACTCCTTTTTAAACATTAAAGGGGGAGGAGAGGAATGAGTGATACGACCTTTTAACTGGGCACAAGGTAATACACGAGCAAGGGGTTGGAAAGGAACGCCCGACAATGTTTTTTTCTGAATATGCGGCCATAACAAACACACACACTCACTCTCACACAAGGACTATCATTATATTGAATATTAATTGATCTATTATGGGGAAGGGTTGCCCATGTCGCCTCAATCCACTCACATAAAAAACGGTCTACTTTAAAAACACTAAATTGAATATTCAATAAGTAACCATCATATATCATTACCCACACACTCTCCACTCTCTCTCTCTCTCGTATCAAACGAAACACACACTTGCATCCCCGGATCCAAATTATTCATGAAAAGTGGAAATTCAATTAGCAAAGAGGTACGAAGAGCAGGTCAGGATAGACTACATATCACATCACACCGATGTGGCGAGAGAGAGAGAGAGAATTATACATGTGTTTTTTTGTCGAGTGTTATTGAAAATTCTTGTCCGCTGTTTGTTGTTTAATAATAATATAGAGAGACGAGGGGGGCTGGGATAATAATAATTTAATAAACCAGCCAGCCAACCTCCCTCTCCACCCGTGTCTACCTCAACCAGACAACAAAAATTTAAAAACAAAAAAAATAACCCAGCCATCAATTGCGTGGAGATGATGATGGAAAGGATAAAAGAAATGCCAAATATGTTGGAATATACAAGACAATAAGTATGTACACGTTCATAATAAACCCTCAGAGCAAATCATTTATCATACATGTGATCCACACACACACTCACACACGGGGAAGAATAAACTGACCTTCTGATCCATTTTAAAATATTCTTACTCTTTACACCTCCTAAGTGTATTCAGTGAATGAATTAGTTGCGGCTGGACGCTCTCTCTCTCTCACTTTCAGTCTCACTCAAAATTCCGACCCACCATAACAAAAATTCTGTACCTTTTACAGATATTAACCCTCCCACAGTCATGCACAGTCCTCACTTACCTTTTAAAACAGAAAAAAACGACATGCCAAGGAAGAGAGTATGAATCCGAGAGAATTCCTACATGATACACGCTTATTATACCCTAATTCTTTGACCCTCACCCCATACCTGAATTAATATTATATAAATCTCATGTTTTTTCCCCAAATATATGTAAAAAAGGGAGAATATTTTTATACGCAACTCCTCCTTTACACATACAAGTGTACATGGTACAGGGTACAAGAATCTTAACTGAATAGATGAATAAAAGTGTTTACTATTTGACAAGAAAATCGATTAAGGTAGGGTGAAAGAGTTTTTTTGGTATACACCAAAAAAAATTATTGGAATCTCTCTTTTTACAAAAAACCAAGCGCGTGACCTATGCTTAAATTATTCTCTCTTTTGTGTGGATGCGTGTGTGTATGACGTGTGAGCCTGCAGTTTATGAATTTTGAGATACTGAGGGCCAAGAAAAGGGAAGAGATGGAAAAAAGAGACACAAGAGGTGTTAAATATTGTAATTATCCATGAATTTCTTGTAATTATATGATGCATCCATGGACGGTTGGTCGGTTATTTATTTATTGGAAAACTGGGAGCTATTAACCAATATTTAACAATCTTCATAAAGTACTTTCCTCTACGTACTATAAGAATATGCGAGAGTACTTTGAATTCTTACATCCTGTCAATGTCCAATACAATTGTATTAGTACGCAATGTATTTATATAGTTTAAGAGATAAAAGAAAGCGTCAGCCTAATAATAACCTGTGGCCACAGACCAATATAGTTCTCAGATGAGCCTTTTGTCATGTCAAAAACATCTCCACACACACATACATTGTGTCCGAGGGAAGTGAAAGAGAGTGATAGAAAAACAAAATGAATAATAATGCACAACTCACGTGCATAACATCTCACAGATTAAACAGTTGAGGGAGGAAGAGCGAGAGAGAGGAAGAAACAGAAAATGACTGGTACTTGTGACAGTTTAATGATATTAATAAATTGTCTGATGCAAGAGAGAGAGAGAGCATTTTGTATCACACACATGTTGTTCTGTGTGTGCCTGTATTGTGTATACATATTGTATATTTTTATGACTGTTTACAAATAATTTGCAGATTCATAGTTCATCTCTTGTTTATTGTGTTTGGACGACAATTAGACATACAAAAAACCACAATCTTGTCTTGGATTCATTCCATGTGTCTTCATCTTGATCCTTTCCTCCCTCTCCCTGTGTGTGTGTTGTGTGTAGTGTGTGTAGTCTTGTCTTGTTTTCTTGTGCCTTACTATATCATATGCTCACCCATTGTCAAGATACATAATAAAGGCATTTAGCCCTACAACAGACGTTCCTCTGTGTGTGTGTCTGTTTGTGTGTTTATCACCATCGGCGTCTGATCAGAATAATGATTCCACATTACCTCCCTCTCCCTCCATATTTTACACATTATTGTAACATTAAAGAGAGTGATTTCACGGAAATGACTTTGGTCAAGTACTCTCTCTCTCCCTCTCTCTCTTTCACACACACACACTAACAGTTTGTACTGTGGATTCTATTGCAGATTGATCTTACCTAACAATTTTGACTTGTCCAAACAACACAATTTCAACCATCAACCACACTCCACTCCATAATCCTCTAATGTTCTCTCTCGTGTCCACATATTATATTAGCTATCATTGATACTTGTTAACCTTTTCTTTTGTAGACATCCCTCACACACACATCCTCTCGTGTGTGTGTATGTGTGGATATAATAAATAAAGTCACAACAATCACACAGTCATCAGGGATGAGTCATCACCATCCATTTGATCTGCATACAATCATTCAGGATTTAGGAACTTCTCAAAAGATATTAATGTGCTAAGCACGTAATTCCCAATGTGATCTTTATCACATTAAATGAAATGTGTGTGTGTGTGTTTGGGGAAGTTTCCATTTGCTCATATTCATTTCATCTCAATTCTTTCTCTTTAGTTTTCAATATTCACATTTCACACAACGTGATTTGGTATAAAATATGATGATAATAAATTACATGTCTTTGCTCAATAAATGAAATTGAAAATGCAACACCCTTTCAAAAAAACAAGATTTCATGGTCAAATGGAGATTTTGGTGGATTCTCCTAATTCTTATTTTGCATCAAAATTTCCTTATTTTTTCAGAGTGACACTGCCTGGCTCAGGTTTCGTGCTTTCCGTGTTTGATGCAAGAAGGGAAAAAGGTTACTTGATAGTTGATGGCGACGATAGTTTCTTTTTAAAAATGCATCCAGGGCAATTGTGACTGTTGAATGACAACACGATGTCGAGGGTAACTTCGATGTAGATTAAATTGGAGCATATTTTTTATTACAAAAATTCCGATGCACGTTGTCTCGTCTCCTCTTGTCTTATACATACGTATAACGTATTCGGTTTGATTAGGTAAGAACATTTTTGCTCCATTTTTCCACCCGTTGATTGATAGATAAGGAAGTTTTTTAAATGTTTTGACGAAAATTTATGACGTCAAATTTTGTGAGACTGGAATTTGAGAATAGCTATTAAAAATTTCGACTCTGTAACTGCACAAAAGAATATTGAGAAAGAGAGAGGCGGGCAGGATCGTAATATGCAGTCCAAAAAATGATTTTTATGTACTTTTTTGTCTAAATTTTGAATCATGAGTGTCTCTCTGTTTTTCTCTCTCTCTGTGTGCCTCCACTGAAGGGTTTTTTGGGTAATGAGAATCATCTCATGCAAGAAAGAAGATGAATTACGACTTGACTTCATACAGAAAGCCCTTTCTCTCTCTCTCCTGTAGGTTTAGGTCAGACTTCTTCCTTGTTATTTTTTAAAAAATATATGTTTTGGACACAGTAGGATACACTTGGAGTGGTTTAATATTTATTATTATTTAAATCCCTCAAGGGAAAGCGACATATACTACTTAAAAGAGAAGGAGAGAGCCTTCCCTTGATGATGAAACTTTAATGGCTCTTTTCACTTTGAGCCCCCGAATCTCCCAGCATATTTTCTATCCCAGTTTTGTGTTATGTGTATGTATGTATATTTACATGGGACTTTTTAATAGCGATCAGAAGAGAGGGGGAATCCTCGCAATAAATTATGACTTTTATCTGTCCACACACTTCCATTACATACCTATACATATTTATACACACACTATTTTTGTGTGTACAATTTTTGTTGGAAAAAAATTCTACAAAATGATCGTTATAGATTTTTAAAAGGCGCCCCCGACCTTGAAATATTGACATGAAATAACATTAATAAAATTTTTGCATTTTTTTGTCTAGTAGAAGAATTAAACCTGGAATTTGTTATTCACAGTTAATGCTAATGTTTTTTTTTGAAAAGGTGGACGCAAAGGAGAAGAGAGCCGGAAGGTCTCTCTTCTTCTTCTTCTTCAATTTTCTCCCAATTGTGAATGGAGTGAATGGTGATCATAGGTGTATGAAATTACATTGATTTTATGACTTTTCCCTCCTCTCGGGAACTTCTCTCATGTGCAATGTATGCAGATTTTCATCATCATCATCCCATTCCTTCCTTCTAATGGCCCAATGAACGTTTGTCCGCCTCAGCAGTTTTTCTTTTCTTGTTGAGTTGTTGTTGTTGTTGAGAGTTGTGAAAAAAAATCATTTTTATAACTTTATTGTACGTCCATCCTTTACATCATCCCTCCAGACTGTGTAACTACAGACATACGTGTGTGTGTGGATGGATGGACCTTCCCTGTATTCTTTAATTACCTTTATTTCACAATTGATGAATATTACATAGTATTATAGTAGTGAGTAGAAGTACAGTTTTGTCGTTAGCTGGAAAATCTCACATTTAAATCCAAAATTAATGGGCTGAAGTTTGTGGGTATGAGTCAAACGCCATTTCCTCTCTTCCTCTTTCAAGTTGGAAAAAAAATTCATTGTTATGTGTATACATTATTCACAGATGAATATCATTTTGTACACAATTATTGTGAGCTCGAAGGTACAGGGGTATTACATGCATTCAAAAACAACACACAAAGGATTGACAATAGGGAAAATATTAAATTTGTACACTTCCTATATCATTTATTATGATTCTTTCCTTACAATTTATTTCCAAGTTTAAAATTTGATTGATTTTCTTCCAATTCACTCCACTGAGTTTCAGAACATCCAGTGCAGTGCAGTGAGATTTTTTGTTTTGGAATTGTTTTGATAATTTGTCAAAAAAATTGTATCCCGATTCCATTTTGTTACAAGGAAGTTTCACTATGAAAATTATTTTTGATGAATGCTAATAGAATTTGGATAATTTGTGGACTCAAACCATAAAAAATGGATTAAATGTATTTAATAATTGGAATAAATTTCAGATGCAAGGTTAGTCAAATCATAACTTGCAAAAAAAATCAAGTCACATTTTAGAACTTCCCTTTTTACGATTTTTGACGATAATCTGGATTACATTGATAAATGGGTGAAAATTTTTCTTAACACACACACAACCACACACATTGCACACATATAGTACACTAAACTAATTTTTACTAAAGTGTTTTTCAATCGAAGGTAAACAAGATAGTTTATCAAAATTAGTAATTCTATTTAAGTTAAACAGACCACCTTCTCCTCCCCTTTCTCCTCCCTCCCTCCCCCTTTTACATAATAAAATAAATTGGGTAGGTAGTTAAACTTGTGGTGAGAAAAATGGAGAGGAATATAACGTCATTTACAATCTTTTGACTTTATAATATATAGTCCTTAACAGTCTTCAGTCGAGAGGGAGGGGTGAGGGGTGGCAGAAAGAAAAAAAATGTGTATTAAATTATTATAATGAAATGACTACACACACAAAAGTACAAACTGCAGGAACATGCAAGCATGCAAGAAAAACAAGATGAGAGAGAGAAAGAGAGAGAGAAGGAGCTCCTTCAATATTTAATAATAAAAAAATTATCGTTGTACACCATATTTCACAAATATGTCAGTCATAATGAGCAATTATGACTTTCAATTTTCCAAATTTCCAAGACCAAAGTGCCGTCGTGTGTGTGTGTGTATCAACAAGGAGTAAAAAAAACACACGCTCACACCATACTTCACATATCTTCACAATAATACGAGTGTGAGAGTGAGTGTGTGTGTGTGCGAGGTAACCTTAACTTTAATGAGGTTTCTTTATTTGACACTCAATGTCAGCCAACACCAACAACGATTGATGATGACAATGATTATAAAATTGAGGCACCCACAAAAAAAATGATTTTTTTCACTTAATTTTTTTTATTTAGCATGGGTCGTAAGAGAGAAGGATTTTTGCAAAAAAAAAAAATTTTGATCAGAAATCTTCCTCTCTTCTGTGTACAAAAAAATCAAAAGAAAAAAGATTTGTGATCTCCATTGACTGATTGCTGAATGCTGAATTTTTTTTGTAAAATGATGATCACTTCCTTGGACCGTACATAACATAGATAAATCATTGGGTTACACTCATTGACCCCGTCGGGGGATTATTAAAATCCGGTAAAACATTTAATAGGACCCACAATATTGCTCCCCAATGACTCTCCATGTGTGTGTTGTTGTGTCCCAGAGAGAGAGAGAGAGAGACGTTCCTTCAGACCTCTTCAATTTTTATTTCCCCGCAGGAAAAGCAAGAAATTGTTTTTCCTCTCCCTCTCCCTCTCTATCTGTGTTTTCCGCCTGTACTTTGACTCCAGGATTGTTATTGTCCTTCTACAATCTTCACCTCAAGAGAAAATGACGAGGAGGGAAAAACAGCACACACTCACATAACAAGTCAACTCCATAGATGTACGTACAATTGTAGCAGACGTAGACATAGCGGTATAAGCAGTCAAGCACATCGTTAAAAATTTTAATAATAATATTATCAAATGCTAGCTACGTGTATTTTTTTATTTCATTTTATACATACCGGATTTTCAAAGACTAGCAACCAGAACTAACCTCCATTAGACAGTTGAATTGGACTGGAAGCAGAATGTGTAAGAGAGAATATAACACACGAATCTGGCTATGGGGCTAGAATGTACAGAGAGTCAAGTGTACAAGCAAGACACACGAGAGGAGAAGGAGGAGGAGGGAAAGAAGATAACCATACAAAAAAAATATTCGATTCATTTGCTCGTGAACAAGAAGGAGCAAAGAGGAGGAGGAGGAGGAGGTGGAAAGGGAAAAAACAAAACAGTTTGCTTGCGTGTAAAATGCATTCAAGCATCCATCCATCCATTAGTTGGTTCGGTGTGTGTGTGTAGGTATTTAAAAAAATAAAATGGTTAAAAGTTTATGGAGCTCTAACTTTTGAAGGCACACACACACCAGAAAAGAGCTTCTGCTTATTGGCATCGCATTACACATTTTGAAATGTGCATCTCAAATTTCAAAAGGTGTTGGTGGCATTGAGATGTCACATGATGGAAGAAGAGACCACGGGAGAGTCTATATATATCCATGAATACCGTACACTATAATCCGGGATGTTTCGGTAAACCGTGGGATTTGAAGACATATGCAAACATACCCGTTAAATGTTAAAAGAGGATTTTTTGACAAGGAGTTTAGAAAAACCTTTTTTGAGGGAGTTTCTATTCCTCCTGGGTTCTATTAGACCAAATACGGTTGTACAAATAGAATTAATGCAGGAGCACACATCATTTATGTACACACTTTAGTGTGTGTGTCGCCCCTCTCCCTCACACACGCACACGTTGAATGATGATGATGATGAGGAAGAAGATGATTTGAATATTAGTCATTCTTTCACCCGTTGGTTCCTCTTTTGGAGATTTCAAACGGAAGGTGTGACAATGTTCGTTGTACGTGTATACGTGTGTGTGTGTGGAGGGAGGTAGCAGTTACTGTAATTTAGATAACCAAATATCATTTGATGATGATGACAGAATGACCTTGAAAGCCTCGTGTCATATTATCCTCAATTGAGAATGAGACTGACTGTCTGTCCAACTGTATTCAACTGTACACTACATATTACAGCCATGTTACTGTGTGTGTGTGTGTGTCGGCGGCGTCATGAAAGTGACCGTCACTTTCACGTCATTTCCCTCCACAATCCAGTCATCACGTTATTTATACACTTGTACACAGTATGTTGTCTTACATGTGGAAATGCCCGGCAGAAAATACACCCCAAAATGCATGTCTCTCCTCCTCCCTCTGCTCTGCTTCTGAAGGATGGGAAGGCGACAAAAATTTGATTTAATAAAGGGCTTTCGGAATTGCCCTGCGTCTCATTCTCTCCTCTTTGCGTGTGTTTGTCTGTGAGTGTGTGTAAAAGTACGGCTATTATCATTAGGTATGAAGACAAAACTTATTTTTTTGATATTAAGGAACTTGGATAATCTCTGGAGAATTTAAATTGTGGGGACACAAAGCATTAGTGAGTTGTGTGTGTGTGTGTGTGAGTGGCAGCAGGTCCAGCCTCCTCTTTTCTTCCTCTCTCATATAAATTATACTCATACCCCATCCCAAGATTTGGATGTGAACAGTCGATGAAACAGACGGATTGAATTTTGTGTCTATGATGATACATGCATACACGTTATATAAAAAATAGACGTCCTCTATCTCGCTGCTCTTTCATCGAGATGACAAGGGAAGAGGCACTTTAAATAATTCTTGTACTTGCTCCTTTTCGGCCCCTTTTGTCTCCATGTTTTTGTCTACACACACCGTCTCTCCCTCTCTATCTGTTTCCCCTTCTATTCTCTCTTCTCTCTAAAATGTGGACAAGAAACACATCGGCGGTGGAAAGCTCAAAACTGAGAGAGAGATAGAGGAAAGGAGGAAGAGGGAAAGAAAGACAACTTTTTTGCTAATGAAATTGTTCAAATATACATTAGGGTCATTTAGTTAAAGCACAAAATGATATAGTTGTACATGCTATATCATACACACACACGTAGACTCCTGGACTATATTATTTTGAAAAAATGGAGAGAGTGCAGGGTATTTCCTCTGCACTGCATTTTCATCGTTTTTTCAGTTTTATGATGACTGGAATCCCTATGGCTGACTCTTGCTGAGCCTCTCTTGCGAGACAGAGAGAGTGTGTGTGTGCTCTTTCAACTGTTGCAATACTCTTTAGTGTGGTGTACGTAATGGTTCCGTATACATACATCTATATTATGGAAGACTGGCTAGGAATAATAAGTATATATTGTTGTGCTGGGGAGGGGAAGACAAGGGAAGAGAGAGAAGAGGAGCCAGGACGGAGGTGAAATAGCTTGAGACTGCTGCTGTCCTCATCATTTCAAGCTGATGATATGTTTACCTGGGCATAGAGGATGAGACGCCAGGGAGAAGAAGTAAAAGCATAATTTTCCAACTATTTATGACTTGAGCTGCATTTTAGACTTTTGCCTCTTTCTCTCTCCTTCTCTCTCTCCCCCTCAGTCTCTATTATGAATGAGTCTCCATTTTTTTGAACGCACTCTCTACTCATCCTTACTACTCTCGAGGCTACACTACACTCTCCACTCTCCCTTCAATATAAAAATGTAGGGCCCGTCTCCCTTCAGCAGAAAACTCGAGAGAGAGAGAGAGAGAGAGAGAGACGGAGAGAGAGTCTGCAGACAAGACACTGCAGATCAAAAACTATTACGAGACAATAACATATGTAAAACACCATGCAGTTTCATCTTCATCCTCCCCTCCTAGAGTAGGAGAGTTACAAAAATTTCATTTTCATCCATCCACACACACACACACAAACTCCACATTATTCATTCAGTCCACCAAATCCAACAACAACTGTACACATCACAAGATAACTGTAGAGTCAAATCAAAGTCACTTTATTCCCCATCACTATCTATATTACAAATTTGTACGGGTTTTTTTCTTTCCCTGTGCGTAGTGACTAGTGGGTTTGTGTCGATAAAGATTTTTGAGTGTAAATATCTCTCAGTTATGAATACTCAATGTAAGAATCCAGTATAAAACTTGTAGTCGTCTTTTTATGAGGAGTGTAAAACAATTTTTTTGCAGTAAATCCTCTCCTCCTCCTCCTCCTCTGATCTCTGACCTCAGAGATCAGAGGAGTTTTCACAGATACCCACCTTCCTTCCTTCTCTTCTCCTCATCACAAAGATTATTCAAGATGCAAGATGATTATGTGTTATTTTTTTAGAGGGAGAGCGAGAGAAGAAGGAGGGAGGAGCTGAAAAATGAAAGCAGTCTTTTACTTTTTGACTTGGTTTAATCTCCATTATCTTTTCTAATGATCGTCTCCAAGGGACAAAAACTTGGCAGTTGAAGCAGGAGCAGCACAATGAACTATTTTGTATATATTTCCATGTACTTCCATCACACACGCATAAAATATGTATATATAGATAGTATATACAAGGGCTGAAAAAGTGCAGAGAAGCATGAAGTTGAAGGACTGTGCATGTGGACTGCATAGATGCATCCACATCCATCGACCCGTCCACTGACAGTCAACTTGCAATATAAATATTATTATGGTTATGATGTATCATGTATTTAGTATTAAAAAAGAATAAAATGATGAGGATGGACTTAACAGATGAAGACTCGTCGGTTGTGGCTTGTCAGCACGGATGTGTATTGCAGGAGTCAAGAAGATTTAAAGTAGTTGAGGACATTATGAGACGCTGACGCGTTGGCTGCTGCTCAAGCCTCAAAGTTTTTTTCTCTTCTCTTCATCTTATCCTCACGGTTGAAGGGAGGATGATGAGGCCATTGGGTAAAGTAATGCAAGGTTTTACATACACTCATTTATATCCAAACCCTTGACTGTGACTGTGTGTGTGTAGTGTGTGTCGTTGAAATATGTATACAAATTTTCGTAGGCTCTTCATCAGCATATAATATTACCCACACACACACACACAGTAGAGTACGGAGAGTGAGAGGGGATGCAGATGAGGATGATGTCGGGGGATGGATGGAGAGAGAGAGAGAGAGAAAGATGTGCATGATGCACTTGGCCTTGGCTTTTTCAATTTCGTAAAAAACGTGGAAACATCTCAGCACGGCGCTTTCTGTCTCACCGGACCGGACAATCGCAATTCAAGCTCTGTAACTCCTCCGTCTTTTTCTTCCCGTGGAATCCCAATTCATTCCTCTCTGTTTAAGTTGTGTGTGTGAAGGGAAGGCAGTGTGTAGTGTGTGTGTGGAGAGAGAGTTGAGATGACTAAGAAGAAGCCATTCTTCCCACCGACATCCTTCCTCTCCTCTAGAATTAAATCCTGATGTGATTGTTTGCTCTCCTCATCAGGGTTTCTTAGATATTTTACTCACATTTTACTAACCACTAGACAAACGAATGGCTACATCAAACCATCAAAGCTTTTCAGAGTACTTCAACGGAACGGGGAGAGAGACAGCCAGATCCACACACACACACACACACACACAACACAGCTCAGCTCGACAAGACAACGGCAAAAGAGACTCTCTCATCATCTTTCTCTCTCCTACCTGCACACGGACCATGTGTGTGTACATAGAATTGTAATCACGTCACAGGTCCAGCAATTTACACAAAATACCGTCGTCGTCCCCCCACTCACTCTGTAACACTATTCTTTATATTAAATATCCACAATATACAAATACACACAAAAAATCCTCACGCACTCCATTCCATGGGTACTTCATTTAGTCCAGCTCCAGAATGAGAAGAGAGTTGAAAAAAATGTTTTTACTTCTCACCTGAGAATTTAACCACCCAGACTGACTTGTGAGGAACATAGTAAAATCCTTTCATCCATGCATATAATTGTCTCCCCATCTCTCTCTCCC
The DNA here is from genome assembly GCA_009870185.1 of Pygmarrhopalites habei. NCBI lineage: Eukaryota > Metazoa > Arthropoda > Collembola > Symphypleona > Arrhopalitidae > Pygmarrhopalites > Pygmarrhopalites habei. Next base: position 23,942 of record WJFB01000052.1, read on the forward strand.
ATACGTGTGTGTGCCTTTTGGTAAACATACTTGGAGGACTGTGAGGGGAGTGGAAAAAATCCCTCAAAAATTTTTATTGCTCATGCTAAACCCCTTCTCTATTAATTTTTCTCATGTTTTGTTGTTGAACACACAAACAGACACACACACTCCACTCTCAGGGCTCTCAAATCCGACGACGTAATTCTCCAGGGACAGAAAGAGAAGAGTAGGGATGAGTTGTCATTGCAAGTCGTTAAAAAGATTTTTCTCTGCTCCTGGTGCATTAGCTATGTCAACAATGATAGTGACTTGACAACAGGAAAGACCATTGTGGACAAATTTTGAAGGAGAAAACGGACATTTTACAACCCAATTTTTTTCCCTCTCCCTCTCTCTCTTATGACCACCTTTGAATAGTAAAGAAAAAAAAATTAATTTTACAACCCTATTTAGTCCTTGTCTACACAAATATGTTGTAGCAGCAGATAGGAATTGATGTCCCTTTCAAATACACACAATTAAGCGTCAGTCTTATTGTTAGTAATCGGGGGAGTGTTAAAGAGAAACAGGGAGAGAGAACGATTTTGCTTACATTTGCTCTTTCCTCAAAAAAATTGAGTGAGGAAGAAAGAAGAGGAAAAAACTATTTTAAATGCGACCATAAATCATGAGAGACTTTGGATACAGATAGGATGCTCTATGTATAAAAGAGAAGGAGGAAAAAGAGAAGCAGGGATGTATGTACATGCGAGGAAGATGAATGGACACAGCAGCCCAGACTCTAATTTGACCAATAATGACGAGATACCTTTTGAGAGGCTATTGTTAACATGTCAAGGCTCTCTACGGTTTTTTTCGATAATACACACATTCACGTACACTGTACGTACCAAGTAGAGTGAAGTCCCTTCCAGACTTCTTTTCCTCAGCTGACTAACCAACTTTAATAAATTGCTCAAAGATGATGTTGATCTTTCAACTGATTAGAAGTAAGGAAGGTTCTCCACGACTACACACGCACACACTACGGACGGACGTGTGTCTTTATAATATAAATAAGATCGGAAAAGAGAATTGGATTCTTAATAGCATTTGGAAATTGTATTGAGAGGAAAAACAATAGAAATTTGTATGTCGTAAACAAGATTTTTTGTAATATAAAAATTCTGTTTAAAAAAATTACATCATTGAGATGATTTAACAATTATTTTTTAAAAGTCCAAATCAAGTTTTTTAGCAATTTTTTAAATACTCAAATAACTCACAGACATTACTGGTTCGCTGTGAGAAATGTTGTTTATCTCACAGATGTGAAATTGAAAATGGAGTCTTTCGGAGAAACATTTAGAAAAAGAAAGAGTGAGGGTGAGAGAGAGAGCTGGATAGTGTGTGTGTGTGAGAGAGAGAGAGAGAGGAATGAATTCATTTCAATGTCAAGCTGACATTGTTGACTATGGAAAAACCACATGTGAATAAATTTGTATAAAAGGCGTAACAAGAACTTGAGCTTGGTCGTGAGTTGGGAAGTCAAAGAAGAAGAGTCAAATGTCATGAAAGGTCTCTTCTCTCTCTCTTTGTGATATCATAGTCAAATGTGTGTGTGTGTGTATTGTCTAAATAGTTTTTCTAGTGCACAATGGTGTGTGGTGTACATACAGACTACATGGGTTCCTTGGGTAAATAAACTTGTTTCCCTGTGACATCAACATTCATTCTCTACATGATTATCTCGGCTCTGGTACCGCACAACATTCAATGTACTAAAAAAATCAGTTTACCTTACCAGGTACTGTACACAGTATGTGCAGAAAAAGATTATTGGATTTTTTGGCACATTGAACGTGAGGAGCAATAGTCGAGATGTACTTCTGAGGGAAAACCTTGAAGAGGAAAAAAAGAGAGAGAAAACATGAATTTGAAGAAACTGGATCTACCCTATTCTCTCAAAAGTAACTGACAGCTATCATATCTTGTAACATTATATCATAGAATTCTCTACTTGAGAAAACCTCCTGTGCATAATAATTGTGCACACACATAAACATTATGATTGTGATATGGACGTTATGTCATTACATTTTTTGAGTGTAAAAAGTGTTTTTTTGTATTCAAGTTCAATATCTTGAGAAGGTATCAATTGTGCCCTGCACAATAGAATACGATGGAAGAGGCCAATTTTGCAAAATCTGCGATTGCCAATTTGTGAATATCATTTTTCAATCGATTTTTCCATAATCATATTCCAATTATCCGGGGTTATGGACACTGACACTGTAAAGGGGAAGAACTAGATCAAGACAAGATGTTGTGTTAAATTTCCTTACTTTAATGGAAGGAGGAGAATGGGATTTTTGTAGGAAAATTTCAGTTTATCTCCTGCTTTTTTTCCAAATAAGGGCAATGCTACTAGATGTCAATTTTGTGGTTGATGATCTCTACTAAAAACTACCGATAAAATTTTTAATAATGAATTACATATTTCGTAATTATGTTTCAGCATATTTTATTCTCGTATACGAGAAAAATTTACGTCCTAAACTTGACTAGGTATAGCTTTTGACAGAAAAAGTTTTCAAAATAAAAAAAATTAATCATCTGACACGGAAATGTCTCAAAAAATTTGAGAATTAAATTGTTAACCCAATATACAATAATTTGTCTCCAATTTCCTCCCATCTTAATTAAGGTTAAAAACATGACTTGTGGAACACTAACATCAAAACATTTTTGTGGATCACCCCAAGCTGTGCATTTGTTTGTTTCAATTTTTAAAATGATCATCTTAACTCCTCCTGCAGTGAATCGTTTTTTTTGTTGTGGGTAATTATGACTGCTACATATCCTTTATTGTATTACATCTCGAGGGATGAGATCAAGGATCACGGAGACAGACACACACAGAGAGAAATGAGCTTAATGGAGGACGAGGGAGGGACGGGAGAGCTTAATAATGTGATCGATTTTTATGTGATTGATTATCTGTGTAAGAAACATGTCAGAGTCTTTACATCGTATTTTGTACCTCGGCTCAGAGAGAGAGAGAGAAAGATTGACTGTGAAGCACCAAGTAAATCCTGACATACAAAAAAATACATTTTAACTGTTCATAAGAGAAAGCACATGGAGAGGGTACGTTCCAAAATATTGTATATTTATAGCTGTCAGTATGAATGCATATTGAATATAGATGAGTGTTTAAAGTGTTCAGGGGAAAAAAGGTGAGTTCCACACACACACACACACAGGAGACATGTAGAGAATCTCTGTAATAATTCAAAGATGTTAAAAGATAACACGTATTTATAATACTTGTTCCTCTTTGTACATACACTTATACATGCACACACGTACACAGAAGAGAGAGAGACTTGGAATCTATTTACAGCTTCTCACGATATCCTCTCTCTGTCTTCTCCTGAAGGACCTCAAGAGTGAACTATGGCGGGCGGGTGGTCAAGCACACAACAAAATGATGTGTATACACGGAAAGCCACAAATGTGTGTGTGGAAAAATCTTAATCTGCGTTAACATGCTCAGGTCAAATACGTCAAGGAAGTTGGGATGACGACGAAAAATTCTCTCTCTCTTTCTCTCTCTATCTTCCCTTGTAGAATCCTCCTGTTGTGGAGCATGTGAACAAATTGAAGAGGGAGAGGGAAGAAGGGATACAAAAAAGTAAAAAGAGTTGTTTCCCATATACTGACAGTTAAAAATTAACGCCACTTCACTCTTCTTCAAGGAAGAGGAGTGGAGACACACACACATAGACATACACAGGGAATGAGAGAGTAATTCTTTTTTTCCATCTTGTAATAATCTGACAGTGCCTAAAGATACGGAGGGAGGAGTCTCTCTTTCTCTTCACCAGGAATTCCCTTTTGGATATTGGAATTTTTCGCAAGAGGAAAAATCTATGAAATCAATTAAGAATATTTTCCCACGTGTAGTTAGGAGAGTGAGTGTGTGTAAAAAAGAGATTGACGCTTTTCAGAAACTAGCATAGCTACTAGCAAAATAAAGAGTGCATAATTCTAAACTGTGTGTGTGTATGTACTGTACAAATGATTTGATAAGAGGAGAGATAGAGAGAATGAAGAGAGAAAGAGAGAGAAAAATCTGAGAGGGGGAGATTTCCTCCGGGGGTGAAGAAAGAGATTCATTAGAAAATATTATGTTTGTTGTATTTACCCGAGCCCTTTTTTTGTGTTGTCCTAAAGGAGTGCAACAGAGTGTAAGTCCATTATAGGTAGAGTGTTCACTTAACACTCTGTACTACACTGTGTGTGTGTTTTATTTTTTTTTATTTTTGTTTTTATACAGACGAAGCTATTCGTGGATTGAGAATAAATTCTTGTTGTGTGTGAGAGTCTAGACGTGGAGAGTGAGTGAAGAGCAGAGCAGCGAAGAGAAAGAAGGGGAGAGAAAGAGATTGAAGGTAGGAAGACACGAAGGATTCTATTTGATATAGACCTCCCTGTATCTTTTCATCATATAGATTTTCAGGATGGTCCAATGTCTTTAAAAGAAAATTTTGGCCACCCATCTCGTCTCACAGTTTTTTCTTCCCTCTCCCTCCATACGTCAAGAGAATGGCCCCACTGCACCACCACCACATCATGTGTTTGTGTGTGTGTCTGTTGTATTGTATAATACCGTATACTTACAAATAATAATGTGTAGTGTGTATTTACACAGTACCTTAGCCCTAGGAGGAGAGGGCGAGAGAAGGGAGGAGAGGGAGTGAAAAATAATGGGGGAAGGACCCCCCTCTCCCTTCCTCTTATAAAGTTATCACAATTTGACATAATTTGGCAAAGAAAGGTTTAGGCCATAATGGAAGGTAGTTGTTCACCAGTGATTCCATATATCCATAAAAGAGAGGGGATGGAATGGGTGAGATGAGGGACACAAAAATCTTTAAACACAAGTGGTTCTTTTATGTCAACAATAGACACACACAAGTAGGCAGACGTACAAATACAGGGGAAATTGTAAGGACTCACTCGGAAGCTTATTGTGTATACTAAGGGAAATACCTAGGAGTCACTATTGTAACCCTTGGCCTCTCTTATTCTTCCGAGACTTCCAGAGACAAGTCATTTGCTCCCTCCCTTTAATTTTTTCAACTCTCCTCTACGGGGTTCTTCCGCTCTTCCCTCTTAATCTTATCCTGGTTAATTATTCATAATCAAAATTTTTTTGACTTTCCTCCAGTGTAAGTCGCATTCCGTTGAGGAATTATTCTGCATCCAGAGAGACTGGAAGGTTAATTGTGTTAAGAATATTTTAATGCCACACACTCAGACAATGTAGTAAAGTAGATATTTTATTTGGATTTTATTGTGATGGGTGACTCACTACCAACCAAGAAAGGGGAAGAGAATGGATGCATGAGGATGCATTTACATTTTTTTTGACTCACATATTTTATTCGTGTGTGTGTATGTGACCCACCGGTTTTCTTGTGTCTTCCTACTTAATTCTGTGTGTGTTACCCGAGGGATGAAATCATTCTTATCGCTCACGTGGGATCGTATCTCCTCATCATCAATCCATCTACAAATTTATTGCCCGATCATCTCTATATTATACAATAAGAAGAGTAACTTGAGGAGGGAGGAGAGTCTTGACTGTTGGCTGAGTTTTGTGGAAGTGTGTGTGTGAATATAATATTATTTTCTTTAGCTTCTATAAATGACTAACTATGTAATAATCTGAACACAATAATTTTCTCCCTCTCTCCTCCTCTCTCTCTCTCCGTATCAATCATCAACGTCAAACGTTCATAATAACAAATTTTTGCATTCATGTGTCTAGTCATCCAAAAAGTACTGAGTGTGCGTGTGTTTAACTATGCTCACTTAAAATACTTAAAAACTTTTTCTCCTGAACTATGAAGAGTTAGGATTCAAGTGCAGTGAAAATTCTTTGGACAATCTTATGTTAATTATAACTGTTCAGGAATTGTATTGTCAAAACTGTGAAAGGGTAAGTTGGGATGACTTTTGAGTAGTAGTCTTTTTTCCTCCTCTCCATCAACACCCATCAAAAGTGTTGACGGAGGAGGAGGAGGAGACTGGAAGTGGGCTAATTAAAAAAATACACAGGGGAAATTTTCTTTCTAAGAATACGGAAGGTTAATTCAAGGAGTAACAAAGAAAGTTGAGATGATGATGAGGAATGATAATAAAAAAGGTTAATAACCAAAAGTTCAAACACAACAAAAATACTGTTTTCGGAGGAGGAGAAGAGGGGCTAAGGAAAATTTTGTTGAGTCTTCTCAATACATAACGACACACAAAATTAAATGAAAGAGAAGTCAGTTAATTTTTTTCTCAAAGTCCATCCTTCATCTAAATAACAGTCAGTTCACAAAGTACATACATACAGTGGAATGTAAATTTCTATTGTTGTCCACTCAAAAAAAATTAAGCTATAAAATTTGACTATACGGCTCCCTCAATTTAAAATGAGTTGTTTAAACAAACAGTCTAAATAAATATTGTAAACTTGCCTAGACAGAAAGTGGAGTCATCCACTTGATGACGTAAAGTATGTCCAAAATTTTATGGTCACAACCCAAGTTAGTTAAGTGACCACGAATGAATTTTCATAGTAATGAAGAATCTCTCTGAAAAGTTTTTAAACCCATTTGTCTACTCTACGTATAGTTAGAGAAACGAAAATTTATGTTAAAAAAATTGGCAATGGGAAATTTTGTTAAAGTTTAACGACAAACTCCATAATTTTTAATAAATTACTAAACTGTCAAAAAATATTTTTTAACAAGTACAAAATTCCACTGACAACTGGCTTTACGCAAAAGGATTTTTATGATCCCACTCACTCACTTATTACTACTGTGTGTGTGTGTGATAGTTAAAACGAAACATTTTCATAGGTAAATAATTTACATCAGAAAAATTCATTTTGAACGGATATCCTCTCTCTCAATCCACTTGAAAATTTTCCTCATGTCCATTTGAATTTTGAGACTGAGAAAAATTCTCATGATGGTGACTTCTCTCTGTCCCTCCTTGTCTGTCTCGTCTCCAACTTGACTTCACACAGTCCATTTCCATTTTACATATCACAATGTACTCTGCATTTTTACTACGAGAGACAGACAACATCGTCCTTGCACTCTACATACACCTTTTACTAAATACAGTCTGTACTCTGTACACAGTACACACACACACGTACACATACTCCCCCTCACATCACACCATTTTTATTGGCCAGTATAAACGAGTATGGCATTCTGAACTTGTATAGTCTCAGTATAGTTATCCATGAATAGTGAAAATAAAGAAGCCACATCCGCCAGTCAGAGTTTTGTGAAGGCGGAAAGAGGAGAGAGAGAGAGAGAAGGAACAAGTCCTAAAAATCCGGCTGTCTCATCTTGTCCTTTTTCATGGTTCACAGGGATTTTTACGTGCGTTCAAATTGTCACTTTTTTAAAGAAGAAAAAGGTGTGTGTGGCAAGTCTCTCTGGCTCTCTTTGTCTGTTCCAGCCTTATTAGTAGGTTGTACATTTTGTAAGCTCAACTTTTACTATTCAGTTTAGGACGATTGATTTGAACTGTTTTTCCAAAATCAGAATAACACTCACACATTCTCTCTCTTTCTCTCCCTACGGATTTTGACTTTAGCCTGCTAATAAGCGAGTCCGGCTAGAGTAAAAGTCGGAGCGAGACACCTGAGTTCACTCAAGGAAAACGAAAGAGAAGAGGAAAAAAGACTTTACCTGCCGTACCTTTACCTTTGAGTAAGTTGAGACTTGAGAAAATCCACTAAATTGAGGGGTACGTATCAACACATATGCACACACACACTCTCTCTCTTCTCATATGTATGGAAGATGTGTGTTTGTGCGTAAAAATTGTTTTCCCTTGTCGAGAGACTCTGGTCCCAATTGGTCTCTCTCCCTCCCTCTCCCTTGTTTACAAATAGGGATCGTTCTAATCTGTCGAATTGTAGAGTCCACAACAAGAGAAGAGGAAGAAGAGAAGGGAAAAAAAGTCAAAAGTCAAAGGCTACATGGCATTGTACAAATCTATGGGAAGAGGGTATGAGCCGCGATAGAAGCATTCCATTCATTTTCACATGACGATTCTCTTCTTCCTCCTCCTCCTCACAGCCCAAGCATAATGTATATTAAATTGTAAAGGTAACAGAGGAGAGGGGGAGATAAAAGAACTTTTGCCGGCATTTTCCTCTCACACACAAAGACACACACACACACACAAAGATGACCCAAGACGTACATCATTGAGGTAACTTGATGAGGCAACAATGGGTGCGACACACGATGTTTTTTTTCAAATAATCATTTGTGTACACCTTTTCCTTCCATTATTTCTTTCATTTGGACACTTGACTTGGAGAGGAAGGCAAGATCTCATTTCTTAAATCCCTCTACAATAAATGAGCGAAATTGCTTTGACAATGAATTAGAAAGATTCTCAGATTTTTGCCAAAATTAAAATTTGCATAATTTGTTTCATCCACAAGTCGTCCAAGTCGTTTACTCTGCTTAAATTACTATGCGTACTAGCATAAATTCTACATAATTTTTTAAAAAAGAATATGTAAAAAATTTTGGGAAATACAATTGAAATACAACTGAGACGATTATTATTGCAAAAATTTATTTCACTTTCCACGTAAATACCCAAGGCCTACCTACTTTTGTTATTACTAGAAAAAAACAACATAATTTTGTGTTTTTCTTGTACTTGGGTGAGTCATGGATTATTAAAATATGGATCGTCATAAAAAGAGAGGAGAAAAAAACCCCGGTGTCGTTAGCATCCCTCACTCTCTCTCGAAGAAGGATGGAGAGTCCACAGGAGAGACGTGCTTAGTTGAGGTGTGTGAAATATTTTATGCAGGAACACACACATAACCCCACTGCACGAAGCTCCTTTCAAAATGTGTGTGCAGTGTGTGTTTGTGTATGGACTATGCACTGTGTATGCTTTCAATATGATTCTAAAGACTTGGTCCCTTCCGCTTTACACTGTGTGTTGTGTTGTGTGTGGAGAGTTTGTATGGCAAGAGCATTGAGAAAGGATTCTTGCTTCGGATGTTAGCCACCCACACCAAACCACCGCTAGTAAAGTAAGGAAAGGAAAAAGGGAGGAGGAGGAGAAGAGAGAGAGAGAGAGAGAGAGAGAACAACCTGCGTTTTTTGTATCCCTCGTTCCTCCTCATGTCTTCAATTGTGCCTTGGCCACCTCGAAAGACACAACTTGATACGCGCGAGTTGGGAGCCGGACGGTCTCAATTTACACGACCAATTCCTTTTTTGGCTTACACTCCTTGGCTTCTGATATTCTATTTGTTCAGTCAAACACACACTCAAGGGGAGAAAAATTGCGAGTAAAGTACAGTGAATCAAATTACATGTGTATTGTTATACTCTCCATTATATTCGTTTTTTTGTGACCGACAAAGTTGACAGTTGATATTGGAAAAACATTTACATTACATTACATTGGAAGTGTTCTCGTCGCGTGAGAGAAGAAGAAACTTTGGAAAACTATTTCAATCTCATCTTCCTCCACTATTGAAACAAGTGTTTTTGTTGTGTCTCACATAATTTTTAAAATAAATAGGTGGTTCAAAAGAAACTGGATTGTCTGAAGAGGATATGTATTGTGTGAACTTCAATTGACTAGTCTGTTTTTTGACACTGACAATTAAAAGTGTACAGTTATATTGTGTCTGGAAAATAATTCTGATATCTGGGGTTAATCTAAAACTCAACACACACATTTTATGACGACTGGGTTCGACTACTCCTTGGTTAAATAAAATCATAAATTGGAGGAGACCCCGTAAATCGTTCTCTCCTTATTGTTGTTGTTATTGTCGTTATTCAACTCGGCTCGAAGTGAGATCCGGAATATTTTTTATTGGTGAAAGAGTTAATTTTTTTTCAAAGTAGTGAAGTGAATTAAAGATTATTTTGTGTGAGGATCTTGTTCATAAATCAAGAGAGCATTTTTACCTTTTGCCCCTTCTGTATTGTTCTGTGTGTCTTAGCCATAGTAGAGGGTGATTTGTGCTGCCAATTAAAAAGGATAAGATAACACGTGTGTGACTTCTCCTCACTACAAATCTTTGTATGTGTGTGATTGTGTAGAACAAATTTTCAGGACAAATTTTTCTGACTGTCATCCATCGAGATTTTTTTTTTTAAAAAGGATTTTCTTCTGCCCGTGTCTCTTTTCTCTGTGTGTTGACAAGTGACTTGTAGTGTGTCTCTTATATTTGTGTGTATGACTCTCTGAGAGACTCCCCAGAGAGGTTTTACTACACATTAAATATACGGTAAATTGAAATTAGCATTGTATGTTTGTGTTTTGTGTAAACAAAAACACATCATCATCTTCATCTTCTGGAGGAGGAGGAGAGTCAAGTGCAATTCATGCACATTTTTACTGTGGGGTATATTCTGACGACTTGTAATGTGCTCCTCTCTCTCGTTCTTTTTTATGAGTGTGTGTTAAACACATTGTGTGTGGTTCATAAATAGTTAGTGGTGGTGATCCTTTTGTGTGTGACAATAATTACAACTGAAAAAATTCTTTGGATGTCCCACTGTTGTCTCGTCTCTCTCTCTCTCTCTCTCTCTTCATATTTGTATTTTTCAACTGTTTTATTTGTGCTCTTTTGCATTGTTGTGGTATGCATTAACTTTCAACAATAATATGTCAAGTATAATTCAACTTTAATGAGACACCATCAACCACGACAACCACACAACACGAATCTTGGATTTTTGTCTCAATTATAATTAAACAGACTGGTGGAGTGTGTGTGGTCATCAATATTCTGAAACACATCGTTATATTTGAATTCCCATTCAAAATGTCAAGAAAGTTTGTTGTGTGAGATACGAGGATAATAATACACAGAAGAAAAAGTTCTAAATTGTTCATTTGGTGATGAAATTGTCAAAATTCCTTGATAACTTTTAACTAGTGTGTGTCTTTACTTGTGGAAGTGCACACGACACTATATATTTGAAATATCATTCCAAAAGAGACAACAACACGAGTCAGAGACACAGACAGTAGACAAGCAATATTCAGGAAACAATAGACAATTAGGATTTTACTCGTAAAAATGTAAAAGTTTTGACAATTGTAATTTATTATTATTGTACATGTGGCAGTGAGTGTGAGTGTTTCACATCATTCGTCCCACTATCTCTGGATTTTTTCGCAAGCACACACACACACACATTAAACAACTTTAACTACAATTCAATCACATCAGTGGATCGGAAACAATTGTAATAAATATAAATTTTTCTGTTGTTTTCTGACGACATTGCGTCATACAGGTTGTTCACTGTGACAGAAAACGAATACTCAAACACAATTTCAAGTCAAAATAGACGGTAAGTCTCTTGTACTTTTTTTCAATACATCATTTTTTGTGACTATTCTCCTCAAGATGATGACACACACAAAGGGACAACTACAGATATCATAGATCAGAAACACACACACACAAGGAAAAGTATCACAAGTTGTCCATTATTTAGTTATATAATGTGTAGAGAACCCACCCCCTCCCTTCCCGATGTAACGTGTGTACATACAATTTTGTGTCTTTTGATTGAGTAATGACCATATAACTATTTACGGACTTGGATCGATTGGCTGATGGAAATTGGTGATAAAACTAACGATTATATTTTTCTTGTCCTGTTAAAAAATAATCGTGCCATTTTCGTTGGCAGCAAATCTCTCTCTCTCTCTCTGTCTGTGTGTCTCTCTCTAGAGTTGGGGGAAGCCTTTTCCAACTTCTCCACGACCAACACACAGACAATTAAAGCTGACTTTATCTCATTTTGACAGAAGAGATGAGATTACCAGATTATTGACTCTCTTGAACACTTTTAACTGACTTCGGCTCCTACATCATCAAAAACTTTTTGACTGTCAATTTTACTTTCAATCGTCTATGCGTGTGTCTGTGTGTGTGTGTGTCAATGTGACTGACTTGTCACATTGACTTACGATGAGTCTGTTGTTCCTTGTAGTACAAAAACTCTCAAAAATAATATGGTATTGGATGTAATACTTCCTCAACTTGTGTCTGCACTTATCTCTATTAAGGCCAGGACTGATTGATCCTCTATTCTGCAACTCTGTTTTTGACTGTATGCATTTTTACAAACAACAACAACAATTTGAATAATCTCTTCATTTAGTTTTTTTACTGTACTATTTGTCGTCATTATTTCTTCTTCTTGTGGTTATATAACAACTTGTTAGCTTAAGATACAAAATTCCTTCCCTCATTTTAAAACGTATTATTATGATACCAAACAAGACAGACACACTTTGTGTGTGTTTGAAGTTATACCTCTAAATTTAGACCTATTTTAATCTCATGAATAATCAAACAATACCTGCCCCCATAATAATAACAACAACAAACCCGTGTAGTAATGTAGTGTTACAATGTATACGTCGGAAAATCAATACAGTCTACCAATGAGGGAGTACCTTATAATAATAACAATAAATTACGGGACGTTATCTATAATTTGAACATATTATTATTTTAAAAATGTCTTAAACCGAGTCACAAATCAAACTGTGGTTATGCGAAAGCTCACTCAATCCTTTCTCTCATCCCCTCAAACTTCAAACACACACGTTGATACTTACTTGGATATATTCTGAGGAGTAAAATGCAGAAAAGTAGTTTTCTGAACTCACACACGCACAATATCCTTGTACTAGTATAAGCCCGTGTGTGTGCATGGGGAGACAAGGGAAATGGACAGACGGTTGAGACAAACGGGGATTTAAAACAGTATACTAGCCATGTAAAAATAATAATGATATACACACCGCCAGACAGATAGAGAAGAGGAGGAGGAGGAGAAGGTCTCAGAGAAAATGATGAAAACTGATAAAAACAAATGTACCGTTTTTTGCAACTTTTTTCTCTCCATTACCTGCATAATAATACGAGCCATTATTATACGAGGAAGTATGTACGACGTGTGTGGGGAACACATGTAAGAGAGAGAGAGGGAGAAAAAAACGGTGAATTTTTCCAGTGAAAAAGTTTCTTGGTCAAAAGTCTCACAAGAAAAACAAAGGGAAGGACAAGGGGAATATTAGCTAAGAAGCTTGTTATACTTATTGTTTTCCTCCTTTGTATCTCTCCTTCCATCGTCTCGCTATGACATAATCTCTTTTGCATATAAACTACATACTATCACTCACACACACACGCACAGTTAGACTTGTGTGTGTATCATTCGCCAAAAAATTGAATTCTACACACTTCTCCGACATGACTCCATTTGTAGTGACTAAGTAGGGAGAGGGAGGATGAGGAGGAGAAGAAGGGAGAGGGGAATATACCTGTGCCCGTCTAATTTTTTCTTTTGGGGAAAAAAAGAGCCGACGACGTTGAGTAGTAATTTATTCTAAGCGCTTGTCAAAGGGCTTTGAGGTTCCTTTCGGCACGGTTATTCGTCAATCCATGATGATGGTATTTCGATTTTATAATCCTAATGGAAAATCCAATACACTTGTACACTTTACATGTATCCAATGGATACTATCCATGCAAAAGAAGTGAGTGTGTCTACCTATGTGTGTGTGTATACAAATGATGAGTATTAGTGGGGAAGGACACACAGCCCATGGTTCTATTTGAGAGAAGATAAAAGTGGTGGTGTGATGGTGGTTTAGTTGGTGCTGTATTGAATAAATGGTTCATGGGGAGACGATCATGTGGTTAGTTGTGTTTAGTGCTGCGTGTGTACAGACGATGAAGAAGAGAGAGAGAGAGAGAAAAAGAGAAGGTTTTGATTGAGATTCATGACCCGGGTCTCTCAAAATAGTTGGAAGGAGGAAGAGGCAAGAAATGGGAGACTCCACCCAAAGGGGCGCTATGTGTATGTATATTAAAATCACCTGTGTACCTGTCTCTGTATATATTGTACATGTAGAAAAGTTTAATGTGGTTCTCCATGGCACACAGGTGAAACATAGAAAGAAAAATCTTTATCTTTCTCTCTCTGACTTTTTGGGAGGACTTGGTGTAGTTGGTGGTCGCAACCTTTTCAGAACCAAGTTCCCTTGAGGCCCTTCACATGTATGTATGAATAGAAGTACTCTCTCTCAGTGTGGGTACTCTAAACATCGGCTTTTCATACTCCAATTGGACTGTGCAAGAAGAGATGAAGAAGACGGAGGAGAGGAGGGGAAGGAGGAGGAGAGTGCCCATGGACCAAGACAAAAGGAATCAAGCGATTATAATCTAAGGCCTCCTTATAAGTTGATCCTGAGTTCCGAAAGAAAAATGTGCATAAGCACCCCTTTATAAGGAATGCATCAGACAGGGTGTGTTCTCAGTCTCTCTCTCCATTCTATTGCATTCTCATCTCATACAAGTCTTAGATGCCGGCTTCTTTTTACATATCCTCGTTACACACACACACTCACTCACCATACCACAACCTAGTAATGGAACATAACTTTGGGAAAACAACAGTACTCGAGCCAAACATAAGCAACCAATCTAACAAAGGGTTATGCGACTGACTGACTGACTCTCTCATCTATTAGGTTGTACGATTTTTGTGTGTATGTGCGTGTATGTGTGTATATATAAATTGTAGTTTTGCCTTACCTAACCTCATTAAATATTGAATGTTCAACCTGCAACACTCCAACTCCAATATCATCCAAAATGCACTCATCCTCTTCTGCCTTCCTGCCTCCTTCCTTTTCTTGTGTGTGCTTCTACCTCCTTTCCCTTCCCCTTTCTTCAATTTTTAGTGTTACTACTGGAGTGTAGACTTGAGAGTACTTGGTCACACACACACAGCCACAGCCACGGCAGGCATCGGCACTTGGTCGTTGAGACCCAAGCACGGGGCTGTGAAAAAAACTGAAAATCATCATAATTGTACTCCTTCCATTCTTTCATCTATGATAGAAATTAGATATTCCCAAGGTCTCACTCTCCCTGTCTCCTGCTCTGAGCTGGGGACCCTTAAAACTAGAGGAAGGAAGGGAAGCGACTGAGGAGGAGGAGGAGGAGAATTTGAGGAGAAGCGTGCTCGTGCACTTTATTCCACTTGTACTTTCGGAATCTTCATGCAATCTGATTACATCCTTCCAATATACTTTATGTGCTTCATCCCATCTCCTCCAATTTATCTGTAGCATGTGTAATGGGCTGTCCATATACTAGTACACACACACAACACATGTGTGTGTATTAGCTATGTGTATTACAAAGGACGATTGTATAGGAAGTTTTTTTTAAAATTCCAAATACAAAAATGAATGTCAGCTTCAAGCTTTAAAAAAATCTCTATACATACAAACAGAAGGATTGTACACGTATATACATTTCTATTACGAATTCATACGGCAGAGTGATGTGATGGTGGCTGTTTCTCTCCTCCTCCTCCCTCTCTTTTCTTCTGTTATGTTGTATTCATCTTGCAATTGTTTTTTTTGGATCAAATCAATACCTGGAGCAGAAATACCTACATTTCATAAATTAGAAAGTGAAACACACACACACATCATTTCACTACACTCACTCTATTATTGCTCTACTCCAAGACACACGTACGGTGGAATGTAGACATACAAATTGAACGTGTGTCTACAAAGAGACAGGAGAGAGAAGAGGGAAGAGGGAAGGAGGGGGAGTAGAGAGGGAGAGAAAAAAAATACTGTGATCTCAAACTGAGTTTAAACGTTCCCTTATAATTAACCACAATGGGAATTCAATTAGAAAATCAATGAGGAGGGAGAGGAGAATTAGATAAGAAAAAGTATATTGTATAATTGAGAAGAAGGGCGTGGAGTTTTTGAGACTCTCTGGAGAAAAGGGAGTCTGCTAAACTCAAACCGGGCTGGATATTTTTTAACGTTTACAAGACACACGTGAATAGCATAGACACTCATCATCATAGTTACACATGTGTGCATAATATTATACTTTTTGTTGTTGAACTTCACCTCTTTCTCTCCATCTCCCCTCCTCTCAGACTTTCAGAGTGTACTGACTCCTCAGTTGAAATTACTTAAACTTGTGCATACAGAACAACTATTTAGTTATGAGAAACATTTCGTTACTCTGTTATCTAGAAGATAGTCCATATTCACACACATACACAGACACACACACATAGGCACACACAAATAATGCAAATAGTAATGATATGCTAAATTTTTTTTGTGTAGCAAGCATAATGTCTATTATGAGTCCTAGGTTTTTCTGCAGTCTCATCTCGAGGTATACCACCATCGAGAGAAGAAGGATTTTTTCTCAAAAATACATAAATGTTACAACCCTCGTGTGCGTGTGTTCATTAGAAACACTTTAATGTGTGCCTAAACCGTCTGTTATATGTATGTGTGTGTGTTGTGAATGTTGTACTACAATAATACACTCGTCTTAATGTATGGGAAGAAATGTAGTCAAAAGTAATAATAATTTTTGAACTCTTTTTTCTTGGCCTCATCACTTCTACTCAAATCAGATTCAGAGTTGTACGAGTATGTTCATCACACTCCATTACAACGACACCACTGAGTGTATGTGTGTGTGTGTGCAAAATACAAGGAATTATTTACTCGATTTCTCACGTGTGTCAGGTTTTAATATTAAGTAGATGTGGTATTATCACACTTTTTAACGACGGGTTTCCATACAAAATATGCACACACATACTGTATTAGAGACACACAATTTACTCAATATTATTCAAAGAGTGTTGCTCCTTCTCCTCCTCTCCCTCCCTCCTCATGTCTAGATGACATGGACAAAGTGCATTATTTGAAACTTTGCACTGTATTTTTACCATTTTTTTACATCCCACAGTACATATTAATGGAATCAAAATTATCTGTTGAGAGTTTTTTTTGACAGGGAACATTATCAAAGTCATCTCAACTTGAGGTGTATATTAAAACGGACACAAAAAAATCTGTGTAATTCCCCTACGTACAAAAAACTGTGTGTGTGTGTGTATGTGTGTATGTTCAAGCAGTGTTTTTATTTTTACAGTTCAACTTTATACAAAGAAAAATTTAGATAAAAAGAGAGAGAGAAGGAAGGAAGGAAACCTGCTGGACTTGTGGTATAATCTAATGTTTTAAAAAAAAGCTTGGGATGAGAAATGCAAGTGCACTCACTCCCTTTTTTCCTCCTTTCCTTTTCTCTTCCCAACGTCCGATGGACATGCTTTTGGGGAGGAGGAAATGATGAAATAATAATCTGTCATGATAATTAAGTCAAATTTGGTGAGGAATTGAGTGATAAAAGATACATTATTTAATCTAACAAACCATTTCCATGGAGGTGGGTGGTAAGAACTTTACATACTCTTACGCTCCTTACACACACACACACAAAGAGCAAAGAGAAGGAGATGAAGAGTGGATTAGTCAAAGTGAGTAAGGATTAGCGTGTGTGTGGTGTGTGTTGTGAAGTAAAAGTTTGTCGAAATTATGACTTGAGATAAATTAGGGATTGGGTTTAATAACCAACTATCTCTCTTTCTCTACCCACCAACATCAAACATCAAAAGGAAGAACAGGAACATGAAGTAGACGAAAATGAGGAGGGGAAAAAAAACTTTTTATGCATCACTCATCAAATGAAAATGGGAAGAGAGACGTTGACGTTTGACTATGATATGTCTGATATATTTACATTACTTGTACCATCCATGTTACGTGTACAAGTCCATGCATACAACCATCGGAAATATGAAGATGATTCTAATGTCAAAAGTGTGTAGCTTCATTTTTGTAAAAAAAATATTTTTTTCAGCAGACAGTGTCTTGATCAAGAGTTCAACCTTCTAGGTTTTTAGTTCCTGGTTTTGAGTCCCTCCTTTCTCATACTCTCATCTTCTTTCGTAAGTTCACGGCGTGTGTGTGTGGAAGCTGGAGTTGACTTTTTTTTACTGTGGAAGCCTCATATACATGTGTATTATTATTTTATGAAGAGGAGGAGGAGAAAGAGGAGACTGCATGGGGATCTTTGTGTATATAATGGTACACTAGGAATAATGTGTCAAAATGATGAAGCTTGACAAAGGGTGTGTAAAATTCCTTTTGGCCAGCACACACACCACCACCACCACCACACTTATACATCTATACATATAGATACAGTGTGTGTAAAGGCATGGAGAGGAAAAGCAAAGCAGCCCCTGCATGAAATGCACAAAAAATTATGCAAATGCTCTTGGAAAGCTATTGTGCATCCGTCAGACAAGAGGGAAAAGGGTGATGAATGAACGTCTTCCAATAGCTACACTACACACACACACTGTGTAGTAGCTAAAGTGGCCAAAATACTTAAGTAGCTAAATACCCATACAGTCAGAAAAATCCTGAGAACACGCTTCAAACTAAATAATCAACGGCTCATCATCTGTATCATAAAAATGGGCAAAGGAGACCCACACACACACACAACCACCTTCTCTTCTTGATGCTTTCTATTATTATCATACTTTTTTTTGATCCGTCCTCAATTTGTGAAGATAAATTTATATCTTCATTCAAAGGGAACAACAACAAGGGTGTTGGTGGAATTGCTTCTACACGACTTGTCTCAGAGTGTGTGTGTGTGGAAAACTGATCCACATTTGTTAGCCTCAGAATAATGTATGCAGTATGGACGGATTTAACACAATGAATATAAATCATGATGGGACAAGAGTTCCCATCATCTCTGCATGTGTACTTGTCAAAAAATTTGGTGTCTCAAAAAATTGAGTGACAAATGAGTCCAAGTTCAAACATTTTGATGAGTCAATTAGGAAGAATCTGATTTTTTTAAATTTCTACTTTGTTCCTATGAAAGGTTAAATGATCATCAAAGGAGAGACAAGAGAAAGAGAGAGAAAGGAGGGAACAAGGTAATTTGTGATTAAATAATAGAAAAAAGTGAATAGTCGTTGTAATGTGTCATTTGTTATCCCTTCACGCTAATGCAGGGAGTAGAGATATAAACGTAGAGAGTGGAATCGCCTTTAATTTTTTTCTGGAACACACACACACACTACACACACTCCTCTCGACGGGCCTCCAACTTTTACAATAATTTGTCAAAGACAGGAGGAAGAAGGGAGAGAAGGGAGAAGTAAAATCAAAAGTGTAAAGAACATGCATAAAACATGTTCTGAGGGAAACAGAAAATATTCGTTTATCATTTTATCAATTACACGTACGAGTCAAAGCGGAACCCCAAAATTTGAAACTCTGCACACAAAAACATACACAATCCGTCTTGTACGATTAGAAGGGAAGGAGATGGGCAGAGGGAGAGTGCAGTGCAATGTTGTTTGTTGTGTGTTGTGTGTTTACGCCCATTTCACAATGGTTAGACAGAGAAGGGGAGAAAGACTTGTCAAAAAAGATTTTTTACATTTTTTTGATTAATCAGTTAACTTCTTGAACACACACACTCACCCATTCCTTGTATTGTACGTGTGTGTGTTGTGTGTGTACCTGTTGGGTTGTCTGGATAGGTAATGGTTTCTACATTTTTATTTGGTTGATTGAAAATGATGAGTTTATGGATAATAATTAACGCACCATAAAAATTAAGGAACATCAACGGAGATGTTTTTTTAGTTTTGTGTGTGTGTGTCTGTTGAGTGTTTGTAATTTTGAGATAGACTGGATATATTTTTTTGAGATTCATTTGACTTTTTTTGTACCCAACCACACACATTCATATTTAATGTTTTTTTGAGCATGATTTTTTCAAGTTCAATAAACTTGGAGTTTAATTATTGGCTGTCTCTCTCTCTAGTTTGAAAAAAATGTAGAGAGTGGTTGTAAAGCGGAATGAGTGTGTGTGTGTGTGTCGTTCATTCTCGCACAAGTACGTTCACATAAAGAATGACTTTTAACAATTACTTTCATGCATAATTTATCATTATTCGTTTTTATGTTTGACTTGGTGTGGGTGTGATGAAGCAAATTAGTTGCTCTCTCACTCCTCTTTGTCAGTTGAACTATAACAATTTGCTGTTGCCATGACATGTAAAGATTTTTTGGACTCACTTTTTGAGATCACATTTAACACACTCACTCATTCACTCTCACACTCATGTGTGTGTATCCTTTATCTAGCTGCTCTGAGTAGTAATTGAACAAATTGAATTTGAAATAAGCATAATTTTCTATTTTTTCATCTCTCCTCTTGTCTCTCTCTCCTTCACAGACACACACACATTTGCCAAACTCCACACACAACATAATTGTTGACTAACTTTACTAGTGGTGGTGAAATGGAAGTCCTTAAATGGCACCCAATGTATTTTTTAGGGATGACACAAAGACAAGTTTGTCCCATCCCAATTTCCTCAGATGAGAAAGGAATAGCTAACGAGACAGACTTTCTTTAAAAAGAAGGAGAGGAAGAACACTTTGACTTTTCAAACAAGGTGGAGGGAGTCATCCTCTTTTTTGGAGCAAATCATGTGCCTTTTTATTTATAAAAAATTAACGAGTAGACTAGTAATTAGGATGGGTTGAGGAAGAAAAAATAGCACAGAATTTTTTTTAATGTGCAGGGAAAAAAGTGTGAGCATGAACTCTGGGAGTAAACTTGAACAAAGAAAAAATGGGATCATTTTTTTCCACACACACAAACACACACAAGTTATTATTATGATGGCTTGGGAGTTAGTTTAAATACAAGATGACATGCAAAGGGTAAAAGGTGACTAAACCAAGCTTAATGTTGATTATCTCTGCCTCTCTCTCTCATTTGAGGAGAGAGGGTGAGGAGGATAAAGAAGTGTAGCATGTTAAGTTAAGTAAATAATTATGATACGACTAAGGAAAAAAGAGGCATGAATGAACCGGAATAAATAAATAAATAAAGGGTTCATTGCATGAGGAAGAACAAAAGTGGATGAGGGAGGAAGAGAGTGTGTAGTGTGTGTGTGTGTATTGTACTTACATTAAGTGATAGTGCATATGTACACACAAGTTGTACTGGAATGAACGTGTGTAAACTGTATCACATCATGGATGCACACACTTAATGCGTAGAGAGAGTAGAGTAGAGTAGACAAAAATAATTGCAATATTTTAATTTAATGATGGGAGATCCTCCAAAGGAACAGTTTAGTTAAACATGATGATCATTTCTGTATTTCCTCCTCTGTGTACACAATGTGTACTACACATTGTACCTACTACCTGACTTCTGGCAGGTGTCATACCTACTTGACTTTTTTTCTCCTTCTCCCTCTTCCCTGTATGACAAGAAATAAACGAATAAAGGATTCGTGTCTATGAAACAATGATCTGACAAATTGCACTTACGGTTGATCTCGAAAAACGAAGGGAAACGAATCTCACAAGGATGTATTTGTTTCCTTTTTTTCAAAAAAACAACATAACAAGGAAGGAGGGAGATCGTGGAGAGTGGAGGGGGTGTTTTCTGCTCCTGCTCATGTTGATGCTGTCATGTTGAGTCTGAATCTAAAGAGGAGGAGGAGGGGAAAATTAAATAAAAGAAAAATAACGTAATGACATTACAGATAGCCAACTTTATAAAAGAGGAAAGGAAGAAGCCAGCAGACGCACACACGCACACTACCATCCTCCTCCTCTTGTGTGTCTGTGTCTACCTTCCAGTTAGTTCTACATGATCTTCCATTGAAAAATCCACTTAGGTGAATTAGACACCCCCTTCTTCTCTCTCTCTCTCTCTTCCTCTCTCCTTCTATTTGGTGACTCTTTAGAATTTTATATTGTGATGAGAAATTAAGGAAAGCTGAGTCTCTGACGGAGGAGGATGAGGTGGAGAAAAAAGAATTCCTTGAAACTTTGGACCACGAATGACTGTCTTGTGTAACTTATGTAGTGTCGTGTTTCACACACACACACACATCCACTCTTTATCCACAACGGTCCCTCCTCACTACTTGTTGTGACGAACGAGAACTGTTACCGGTGTTTGTGACTCTTCTCTCTCTCGTCCATCTTCTTGCTGTTGGCCAAGGTGAATGCTGTGTGTGTGTGTGGAATGGCAAGGGAGAAATACAATAAGAAAAATATACAATAGACAATAAGGCACGAAGGTAAAATAACATTTTAAGAATTTCTTCACTTTTTTCTTCTCTCTGTCTCTCTCAAGTCAAGAGTCTTGAGCTTCTTCTCCTCAAGAAAAAGTTAGTCAAAAAGTTGGGTTGTGAGTGAGTCGGGAAGTAAGGGAACGTCCAGAGTC
Organism: Pygmarrhopalites habei; assembly: GCA_009870185.1. Lineage (NCBI taxonomy): Eukaryota > Metazoa > Arthropoda > Collembola > Symphypleona > Arrhopalitidae > Pygmarrhopalites > Pygmarrhopalites habei. The sequence continues at coordinate 46,206 of WJFB01000052.1, forward strand.
TTCGTCTTAAATATCTTCTCTTGTACTCTCTCTCTCTCTCTCTGTATTATGTATGCAAATACGAATCGTGTTATTAATTTTCCATCAGTCTCTCCATCTCCTCCTCCTCCTCCCTTACTCTAATGTCTTATATGCCTGTTCTTGGATACCAGGGAGGATGGATTTACATTTCAGCCTTTTTCTTGACTCTGCATATTATTTCATTTTATATCTCTAGATAATTTTTTTTTGATTCCGACCAGTGGATTTTTTGTATTTAAAAATTTCTACATATTTTTCAATAAGTTATGATCCTGTCCTGCTAAATCTCACCCACATTTTCGGAATATGATAATTGTATGTAAAGGAGAGAAGAGGAGAGTCAGTGGCCATAGTGTCAAATGTCAGGAATTTTCCCCACGTGCATTTCCCCCTTCTCTCTCTTTCTCGACTCTTGTGTGTGCCTGTATGATTGTGTGGACTGTCAAGAGATAACCATAACCATTCATTCATGCAAAAATTGAAGAGGGGAGATGAGAAAAGGCATATTTTTATTTATAATCTCCATGTCTATTACGTCTGAAACAAAAGAGACAAGGAATTATCATGCGTGTGATGGACATGCATTACGAAACATTTCAGTATTAATTATTATTTTTTTGGTTTCAATCAAAGACATCATATCACTAGACTGGCAGACAGGTAAAGGGATACACACACACACAGTTTTACTGTATTTGTGAACATTGTAATAATAAAGCAGTTTGTCCCGTCATAAATTACATTTTATGAAAACTCTCTTTGATGGACTCATTAGATACAATGTGCAGAGAGAGAGAGAGAGAGATGAAGAGAAGGAGGAGGAGGAGGGAAAAGCCAAGCCAAAAAAAATGCAAAGTGACAGGGCCATATTGGACAAACGATGGGATGTTAAACGATTAACGTGTAAATGTTTTTCCCCCTAAATGAAATAAATGTTTGCACATGTTTAATCAGAAAATGCCCTGGGTTATTTTCTCCCATGTCTTGTTATGATGAGAACCCTTCACACACACACACAAACACACAAGCCAGAGTACATTAAACTGAGGTATCAAAAAAATGTGTCATATATTATCTCTCTTCGCTTTCAAAATGTTCCGAAGACTTGGTTCTCGTTGGTTGTTGATCGTGTAAAAATTTTGTAGAGAGAGGGAGAGAAAAATGAGATAGTACATAATATATGTGAATTTGTATTATTTTGCACTGACGCAGTCACACACAACACAACACAGTCATCGTGGTTACAGATGGATTGAGGAGGGCTACAAAATGTTACGTATCTTTTTTTTCGTGTTCCTCTGTTTGTACGAACTTTTTTCTTTTGTAGTTGTAGCTGTGAGGTGTGTGTGTGTGTGTAGTGTGCAGTGTGAAAATAATTACAATCACACAATAATTGCTTCACTTCTCAATTTTTCTCACCTTCATCCCACGGACCTTTCTTTCTCTCCCTCCTCTTCTTTTTTCACGGCTTATCAGCACCAGACAAACATCATTTTCGCTAACAATCATTTCACTTTTCATCTCTTTTTCTCAATTAACTTTACCTCCTACACACACAACACACACATAGTCACACACGCAGACTAAAAGTCCATATCACAGCTGTGAAGGGGGACCATGTGGAAAAGACATAAAAAATGCACCACCACAAACAAGATTAATTCATTTTAAGAAACTGCATATCCCTCAAATGGCTTTGAAATTCCATCCTTCATATTCTCCATGTGATACAGCGTCTTTGCAAAAAAAGTCTGAATGGACCACACCACACACACACAATATTCATCATATTTCGCACGTAACTCAGACACAATTATTGAGAGTCTCCATTTCTCTCTCTCTCTCCTCTTTATTGAAACGCCGTATGCTCTTCTTTTTTGTGATATTGATAAAGAATGGGATTTCGTGTGTGTGTGCGTTTGAACATAGATTTAGATGGAGAAATCCTCAAATTCTTTACATTTTGTGTAGTTTGTAGGCAAGAGGGAAGGAGGGTGAGAGTGTGGTGGATTGTGAACAGAGCAAGATTGAATTTTTTTCATGTCGTCGTTAAAAAATGTTGTTGTTGTCGGGTTGGCAAGATGTTGTTGTTCATTCCTACTTGATGCTACCACTTTGATCATGATTTTTGTTTAATCCTCCCCATTTTGAAGCAAGTCTTAAGTAGTTAAGTGATCAAAAACTTGTTGAGTCTTTCATAGACAAAACATAACAATTTAGGAAAATGTTGGGCACAATTTAAACCACGAGTGAAAGAGAGAGAGAGAGAAGAGAGAAAGAGGCTGAAATACACAATATTGTGAAGATACGTTCATTTTATTACAATGGTTTTTTTCCTCTTATGAGATGCCCTGTGTCTTTTATTTCTGTGATGAAAGTGAAAAAAAAGAGACGTAAATGGTATGCACAGGCACACAATGTAATTACAATAAAAGGAGGGAAGGCATATGGAACGAACAGAAAATTGAATGAAATCTCAATCTACATTTACCATCTTTCCACAAACAAGAATTCCTTTTCTAAAAAAGAAAGAAAAGAGAGGACTCATCCAATACGGTACAACACAAACACACACACACCGGCACACATAATTCTTTTAATGGACTCCGCATCAGCACCATCATCACATTTCTCATTTAAAAGTACATTTAAAGGGAAGGCTTTTGTTTCATTATACGAAACCTTCCATCCTATAAATTATGTTTTTAGTTTAATAATTTACTATTATCCCCCATCTCAAAAAAGCTCATTATCATATTGTAGTGATTAAAATATAATCAAAATATGTCTTCAGTCTCATCCAAACATTCGTTCAAAAAAAAGAGTCCAATTTATTTTCAGAACATTGACGAAAGACAGAAGAAAGAGGAGGAGAGAAACTTCCAATCAAATGATCTGTAAATAAAGTGGTATGAATGTATAGTTTAAATTCTATTCAGAATCTCCGAGTTTGTTCCATTGGCGAATGAAACGGAGGAGACAGAGAGAGAGAGAGAAAGAAGGGGGGATAAAAGAAAAAAAATATGTGAGAATTCAAACTCGACATGAATACTGCACAATTTATCAATTCAAAAAAAGTAGAAACACACACACACAAACATAGCGGAGAGAGAGAGAGACTTGAGGCTCTCCATGGGATTTTTCATTGGAAGTCAAACATGTCAGTGATAATTTGTAATTGAAAAAAATTCAAAGCCATCATTTCAAAGAGAGGATAAGACAAAGGTGGAGTGAAACTCGTCTTTTCGAATATTCTTTCTGTCGAGCCGAAGAGAGAGAGAGAAGAGGATTCAAGGAAGAATTATACGAACACAAGAATTTGTTTTCAATCGCAATGCAGTCTTTGCAGTCTCACCATCTAATATATAGGGTCTATGAATAGATTGAATGAATCTGATAAGGCCTCTGAACTCCCCACACACACAAGTATAGATACACAGGTAGTGGTAGTGTCCATATGTAAAACTTAACCGGACTGAACATCCTCAAGAGTCATTTTTCTCCCTGGTTGTCCAAGTCCGTGTGTGTACTGTGTATGTGTGCGTGTGTGTACTGTGGAGTTTGTACAAAAGTCCTCGAGAGAAGAGGATCCAGTACAAAAACCACTTGGAGTGTTTCACTGTAATAATAAACATGAAAAAAAAGTAAAGGTTCATTCATGTTGCTCCTAGAAAACTGACTGTGTTTTACACAAGACACCAAATCCCTTCAAGAAACTACACAAACACTGTACACTGTACACACACACAAAGGCAGGGAAGAACAAGAAAATGATTTGTAAGGACTAAAAGGGAGTCGAGAGAGAGAGAGAGAGAGGGAATAATAATAATTTATGATCACTATTAAGTAGAGGAATATGAGAGGGAGAGAGCAAGACTAATTACTCTTCTCTGGATATTTCCTTGGATTCATTCTACATACCGTATGTGTGTGTGTGTTCCGTAAAATTAGAGAGAGAGCTTGTTTTCAATCTATATATTCTATATTATTGTTGAAAAAATTTTTGGACAAGTTTTCTTCTTCTCTTCGATTGTATTAACCTTGCAGTTCTATTATATCATCGAAATACTTTAGCCCTGGGTTTCCAAGTGAGGGCTCGTTACACGCACATAAAATTCATGGTGGATATATAGACCATCATCATATTTGTATTAACCACGGACTACGGTATACTCAAAATTCTAGTTTGTGTTGATTCTTCCTCTGCCTACTAGTGGTTGTACAATTACAAATTACACAAACATTTTCCCTCTGTCCCTCTCTCTCCACTAATTGCAACCAATCATTAGCATAATAGATCATCCTGTAATAATATTAATAATATCTAGCATATTATAATTGGGCCCTCCTTCCTTTATTGCTACACAGCAGAGTAGATACACACAGTGTCGAACACACACACACAATAATATTTAAATGGTGTGCATATCCAACTTCTGCAGTCTCGTCTCCATTGTGAGTCGTCTTTTATTATATGAAGTTACATTGTCTATTTCAAACTCATGCAGTGTTCATTGCCTAACTTTACTTAACCTTTCACTCTCTGACTCACTCTCTCTCTCCTCTCTCTACCTGCAAGTGAGGAGTGTGAGTGAGTGAGTGTGTGTGTGTCTCACATCATACCAATTACAATTAGTTCAAGCCTGTACTTAGAGCCACATTAGAGCTGGGAATGTTTTTCCACAGATGTACATACACAACTGTTCTTACAAAATTCCATGTATCAACATGGACACACACATTCTCTCTCACTCTCACTCTCAGTCGTGTATGTGTATCAAAAGGATATTTATCAAAACGGTCCGTGATTACAAAAGTAAAAGGGCAGAGGCTAGGGCCTCAGATAGAATGGAAAGAGGAGGAAGGAGGAGAGCGCGTTAAATTATTTCAATAAATAACATATATTATTACATAATACGTACATTATCCAATGGTGGGTCGTAGTGGTAATCACTCGACGACTAATTTCATCTCCCATGCTCTCTCTCCTTCATACACACACTCAGTCACTCTCTCTCAAAGAATGAGAGTCTCTCTCTCTGGAAGCAGTTTTCCAATTTTAAATATTGTTTCCTTTTTTGGGGTGTAACAATGGAAGCATTTAGAAGACACACAGACACACCATTCCACAAGTAACAGTCCCTGATATGCTATACATGAACTGTGATTTACATATGATTAGTGAGGAGATTAGTCAGACTAAACGTATGCAAGTGTGTCTGTGTGGAGAGAGAGAGAGTCATGTTAAAGTCATTCAAGAGAGAGGGAGAAAGACAAGGTACATTTGAATGAGCCACACTTGACACACACACACTGGGCACAACATAACATCACAGACATAAATGTGAAGAGAGGAGGGAGAAAAGAGATTGAAATGGAGAGCAGGGGCATGTGTAAACATGATTAGTGTCCCTAAAGGAGTCGTTGGTGGTTTTGTATTGAAAATTAAACATGGTTCTCTTACATGGAAGCTGGAATTAAATGGGGGTTTGGGAATGAATGAGCGTTGGCCCATTAACAAGGAGGAGAAGAAGACGACGAGCTTCCACTTCTTCTCGGGATGATAATATTCCTTCTTTCCTTCTCCTCTAATGAAAAGTCAACAACAACAATCAACATACCATACCATGTTCAAATGTGAACAAGGAGCTTCTTGTCGTCGTTAATGTACCTCCGTACACTCCGTCCTTCTGTACACACACACAAACGTACGACTCCCTCCCTCCCTGTATCTGTGTTTGAGTGTTTCGTGATCTCTGTTTGGTTGGTCGGTGGTAATATAATAATTCATTTGGATTTTTATATACTTACATTTACTCGTGCCACAAGAACGCTCGACAGCCTCTCTTCTCTCTCTCTCTCATTCTGAGCAGAAGAAGAAGACCAAGTAAAATATATAATGTAGATTACACATATCACATATTCAAGCATGTGCCATTACACACACACACACCACAGAGTGAAGTGCATGCCATGCAATGTAACATGCCTCTAAAATGCTAATAGTCCAAATCCTCTCTGTGTGTGTCTCTCTTTCTCTCCTTCGTTTATCATATTTGCTATATTAGTAATTCTAAAAGTTTTGCCAAACAACGAACAACACACACACACAGTCTACAACGAACAACACACACACACAGTCTACAACATCACATCATATCATCACCCTCTGTTCCTAATAATTCAACAGGTAAATTGCTCCTGTGCACACACACACGTCACACGAGCCAATGCCCAATTAAATGCAAAATATTTATGAGGTAGAGGAACATTTTGGAGGAGGTACACTACACACACACACACCGTAACACAACCAAAAAAAACATGACATTTGACTCTCATCTTCAACAAGAAGGAAGACACACACTCAGCACAACTTCTTCTGCTTGTCAATTTTGACTGTGCATCCTTTAAAATCCTTGTCCTTCTCTGGGATATGATTTTGACTCTGCCATAATTTGTTGTCGAAATTTTTGCACAAAACATTTCCTTGTCAGATCTCAACAGTTGAAAGAGACAGACGAGAGAAAGAGAGAGACATGAAAATTTTTTCGTTTTTTTCTTGAGAGATAAAGGATAGAAAGTGAGACAACAAGAAAATTGAGATTGAGGAAAGGAGCTTTGAAATTTTTCAAAAAAAATCCTCTCTTCAAACATGTAATACAAGTATAATGTTATAAAGGCCCATCTCACAGATCCATACAGGTAGTCGTAGTTTCAAGAAAAAAATTGTTGAAAAAAAGGGCTGGCTGTAAGGCACAACACGTTCTTTAATATGGCTGAGAGGTAAATGGTGGTTCGGACACTATTGTTAAAATGGCAAATGGTTAGTCTTATGGGAACATTGTGTACATCACACAGGCATAAAAATGTACAGAATATATGAACAAAAAGATTCCATGGTAGTCTCTCTCTCTCTCTCTCCATGATACATACCAGTGGATAAGTGTACAAGGAGGAGGAGACGAAGATTATGGGTGAGAAGAGGAGCAGGGACCTATTTAATATATTTTCTTTTTTTCTGCAGGGCAAAATATATTGCAATTTATACGAGTATTACGCACAAAATAGAATCCTCCATTCCCCTCTTTTCCATCCCATCCTTTTGTGTGTGTGAGTCACTGTGTGTGTGTGTTGGACTGTACATCTCTCTCTTTCAAAAAATGGACATCTACATACATACATGTGTGTGTAGTATGTACATATATGCTAGTTTGTGGGGATGGAGGATACAATACAATATGTACGAGAGTGTATATAAAAAAGAAGAGTTTTTTCCTTCTCTACACTTCTTATTGCAAGTCCAGGCCAGGACGTCCTGTTCAACACAATTCATTCTCTCCTCCTCTCTGTCTCTCTCTATCTCTCTCTAATGTTTTTTTTGCCGTGAAATGAATTCTCAAGACATTCACCTTTTTTCCGTTGCCCTCAAGTTGCTCCGATTTGAAATGGAAAATAATAACGATGGTGACCATCACCGTCCATGAGGACGGACGATGGATGGATGGAGGCAAGCACAGTCACAATGTGTGGTGTATGCATGCATGTGAGGAGAATCCCATGAAAGTCAAGTCAAACAATTTTAACTACACTCGCCGGCTCCCAGCCATTGTACACCAGCATCACCACACATTTGTGTAAAATGTGTGTGTGTGTGTGTGTGAAATCTATACACACATGGGAAGGTTGAGGTGTAAACTGTGTAGTGAAATGTGTATTAGAGGGAGGGGACACATCCTTCCTTCTTTTAACTAGACATGGAAAGAAAGATAGAGGAACAATTGGAATCAACGAGTTTTATCCTTATTAACAGAAAAACAGGGTATTTTATTTTTCAAAGACGATTACATATTATAACATATGGCATATGCTCTGTTCACTTCAAGACTAAAACAATTGTAATGTATTTTCTTTGAATCCTCTTTCTCTGTGTGGTGGTGGTGTGTGTGTGTGTTTGTGTGTTGTCTCACTCGGCAGTCACCGTCTTTCTTGTGTGTGTGATGTGTGTGTGTGTGTTGTGTGGTGGTGAATTTATGGTACAAATTAAATAGGGATGTAAACTGTAAACTCCCATCCATCCAATAATGCGTACACCTTCCTATGCCATTATTGTGTTGTGAGATTGTGTGTGTGTGTGTGTTGGCCTATAATATCCCTACACAATATGTACCAACATTCAAATTGGATGGTGTGTGTGTGTGTGTTGAAATGAAGACAATAATATATTCGTCTTGTTATACACCACTACAGTTTTCTCAGGATCATCCATTATTTACTGCAATGCAAGGGGATGCAATCCCACGTGTACATATATAGAAAGAAATATATACCTACACACACGCAGAGAGAGAGGGAGAGAGGAAACTCCTAATGGAATTTCAACGTACCTAATGTACATAACTTATGAGCAATAGAACACAACATGTCGGCTGTCATTCTTCCTTTGCTCTTCTTCTCTGTCTCTCTCTCTCTCTCTTTATATTAAACTTGGCTGTCTCTCTTTAACTCTCCTGCTCTGTTTTTGTTCTTGTTGAATCAAGAGAAACTGGATGGTTGGTTTGCCAGAGAGTCACCATGTCAGTCCATTCCTTGTTCTCTTGTATCCACACCACACAACACAACACACACACTCAGAATTATATATATTAGAAAGCTTTAAGGAAATGTATAATATAAAATAATACCAGTAATAGAATTGATACAAATTGTCTCCACACACATACACAATTTCCGTTGTTTGTCTATACCAGATAAAACGATCAGCTTTGACTCTGACGGCCTCATTTCATTTTTTCCTCCCTCTCTCCTACTCTTTTTCTTCTTCACATTTTTACAAGATCCTTTCTTGTAGGGACACAAACCGATGCCAAACACTTTTTGATAGGGGAATAAAAAGGCTAGAAGGTTCGTTGGGGGAGTGGAATGGAATGGCACACACACAGGCATAAAGACACACACCTGACTTTTGACCACTGGATACTAGATTCCAATTTGTGGTGGTACAGTTAATTGGACTGAACTAAATTTTTTCTTCTCAACACAAAATATCAGCATACATCCCTTGGTAAAAAAATGTAATATATGTTAACAAGGTTATGACAAAAAATATTCAAAAAATTCCTCTACACACACACATCACATTTTGTGTCGCATCTCGTTTTTTAACAAGAATCTCCCTTGCTCCCTTTTTCCCCTCCTCTTCTCTTTATCACAATAAAATGAGGGTCACTGTATTTTGAACAGTCACAGCAGTACAAAGGAAAGGGAGACTTGACACTTTGTCCTCCCTGGACATTGTTGTTGTCATCTCTACATCAAAATGTGTGTGTCTTGTGAGTGTGTGTATGTGAAAGAATTTAAAAATAGTGGTAGCGTCTCCTCGTAAAATACAGATTGTATGACTAAAAAGATGATTACATGATCCTTTCACTTGACAATGTAGGGTGAATCAAGTTGTCCTGCGTGTGTGTATGTACTGTGTACAGTACAGTACATCATAACAACAATAATATGTAGACTGTGTATCATGTACCATACATATGTTAAAATAATCAAAATAATCTTGCTTGTTTTCTTGCAGGGAATAGACCAGAGCAAAGAGAAGGAGAAGAAGAAGGAGAAGAAAAGAAAATGAATTCAAGTCGTGCACCAAGGAACAAGAGTTTGATCTCTTCCAAGTGACCCGTGGTTTTTTTCCTCTCTCTCTCTCTCGTCTTTCTTTTTTGGTTTTGAAGTTTGTGGCTTGAGAAAATGTGACTCTATAAAATCTGTTAACTCCACACAGACAATCGTAGACTCACACACACAGTCAAGTCTCCATGTCTCCTTATCTGATGTCTTTATACAACTTTGAAATCTTTTGAAGAAGAAACAAGCACTTTTACACCTGTGCACATTAATAGTATCCACCACCACCAACTATACCAACAACAGTGTGAGAAGGATGCACACAGCATTGTAAAAGTGTATATGATATAGTTAAAAAGTTTTTATGTATGACAATCATTTTTAACACCACAGAGCCAACTCACTCTCACACACACACACACACAAACCACCACACACCTCTCCATATAAAGAGAGTAAAAATTGTTTCAACATTACTCTCCTCAAAGTGAGAAAGAAAAGGAAAGACAGACAGTGAAAAAGAAAGGAGATGACCGTTTAGAGGGACAACTCTCAAGTCAACAACACACACACACACAGACAGTGTACTTTTGTGTGTCCAAGTTTCATTTTGCCAAAGACATCGAAAAAAAACGAAACCAGGAATAAAACGGCAGTCATTGTACATACACAACACACCCTTATTACTCTAATATACCTAGACACACACAGGGAAAAAGCTGATCATCTTGGTCATTACAATAATAATAATCCACTTTTTATCAACATCTACGATCAATATTGTACTATATGGTCTCGACCATATGTAGAGTCAAAGAAGAAGAAAAAAAGCAGACGACGAAGGAGGAGAAGAAGAAGAAGGGAAATAAAAAGAATGAACCATTATGTGCATGCCATAATAATATTCCATGTGCATCCAGCTTTGACTTTAACGGCTATGCTCTAAATATCGAAAGAAAATCGGGAAAAAATTCACCACCACCTCCTCCCTCTTTCACCACAACAGCCTCAAATCTAACCAACAATAATAATAATACGTCGCAATGCAATCCTATGGTCATCTCCAAGATGTTTTTGTTTTGTTGTCCTTTAAGTGTGTGATGAGAAAAAGTGACATGAGATGAGAAGAGAAGAGAAAGAAGAGAAGGGGATGAAGAGATGACTCCGAAATTATTCATGTACATCTTCATAAACAACGGCAGCAGTAACAGCAACAGCAACAGTTTGTACTGTAGTGGACAGTTTAGTTTATACTACTACTACTCCCCCTTGCATTATTGTTCAGTCCACAATCTTCATCTGTCCATCTCATCTTTGTTGTCATAATAGTTATTATTGGTGATGATGATGACGAGGATGAAGACTATAGTCATGTTGATGATGATGACGGACTCGTCAACAGAACAGAGTGTGTGGTGAGTTTTGCGGACGCTTTTATCCTCATCTCCCGACCGCCGCCAAGCTACACTATATATATATATACGATATATACATATACGATATATATATAGGAGGAGGAGAAGACGTTGTCTCTAGGAGTAGAGGAACGGTCAGAAAAAAGAGGAGGAAGGAGGAGAAGAAGACAAAAAGGGAATTTGACGCCGTGAGGGTGTTTAAACAAAAGAGGACCAACTATGTGGTCTATCGTCAGTATGAAGCTCCTGCGAAAACCCTCAAAAAGGTAAGAGAGCCATCATTGTATTAATATATTATTATTACTCCTAAGAACAAGCCTTGGAGCTTCAAGAAATGATTCTCTACGGAGGAAAAAATAAAAGTCCTCTCGTTAGTACACACACATATTGTAAAAGCACCAACACTGTTGGTGCTGGTCCTGTGTTCTTGTATAATTATTAATTATTATTCTGATATGTAATTAGTCTTCACCATTAACTTTTCTAATGTCATTCCCTTGGCCCTCCTCCCCATTTTTGTCTCTCTTTTCTCTGAGCATTCAGACAAGTACTGTACTGTCTTTTAGAATGGGTGAAATGGCGGTACATAACTAACAAAAATCAACCGACAGCCCCATGTAATATTCTTATATCATATTTTTTTGCAAGGAATTTTTATTTGTTGGCAATTTAACTGAATTTTACAAATCCTGTCTCCTAATTCACCCACGATGTGTGTGTATGTGATGGTGGATGAGGGTGAAAAAATTAATAGGAAATTACGACTTTTGTACAATAGCAACAGACACACAAATGTGTAGTACACACTCGTTGAAAAGTGGACAAAGTCTTTTTTACACCCCCCAGTCCACACACACACGCAGAACACACACAATCGTACATCCTCCTTCTGCTTTTATGCGAGTATACATGTGTTTGTATATATATGTACTGACGGCATCCTCTCCCTCTCTCTGCTAAATGATGAATAATGACAAATTATATTAAAGTTGAGGCATACAATTAAAAACGCTTACGTTTTAATTACACAACGCACCGGCCTTTGTTGTTGTTAAGTACAAAGTGGAGAAAAGAAGAAAACGATGGAGAGAGAGAGAGAGAGAGAAGAAAACACCTTCTAAACATGTGCATCAAAAGCGGTATTTATCTATTCATACTTAATAAACTTGTTGCATACGAATGATTATTATTCTGCCATAAGTTTGCTGTTTCTTCCACACACACACACACACACAATCATAAGTATACATAATTTTAATTATTCAACCATGAAATCACACCACAATGCAACAATATTCTTCCCTTTTTACTTAATGCCACAATACACATTATTGTACATTATTTGAGCATTAAAAAATGCCGGTTTTGAATTTGAATTTTTCATGAAAATGAATTTCAATATAAAATAATATTCAACTTCAATTAGTATTCGTGGACTTGTGTGTGTGTGTCTCGACAATGTATAATGGATGTTAACGGGATGTTCACTAAATGTTACCCGGCACAATCACAATCCACAAGTGTATGACTGTATGAGTACACCAACTAAACCACACCAACACCACAATCAATTCTATAAAATGATGTTCAAAAGGACTCCTTTTCGCATCCCTTCACTCATCCCAATAGAGTCCTGCCTGCGAGTGCGTGTGTGCAGTTTTTGTTGTTCTTTTGAAGAAAAAAAATGTTGGGATGTTAACGTTTGACTGATCGTGTGCGCTACTTGTATTGTCCAGAACACTTTGAGCACAACTTTAAATGTGTGTCGGGATTGAATGTCTTTTGTGCATTATCTTACAAATTTGTGTGTGCCTGTGTATCTGTATTTGTGCTTGATGTGTGTGTAAAAGGGTAAGATTTTGCAAAAAAGAGAAAGAAATAATGTAAAAATTACTTGTTACACACTGTGGTAAAGGAGCCATTGACGCGGAAATCATAGACACCATAAAAACACCAAAGAAAGAATACATATATACACAGGAGAAGTACAAGTTGGTGGTGTATGGTATCATGAATAATAATAATTGTACCATGCCCAAGAACAAGATGACTTGTTATTTGAGCACTTGCTCCACAGTCCACACACACACACACACAATATTACAACAATTGTCATTTTGTTGTTTTTATGTCTTCCCCATACGAACATTCTAGTTCGGCCCTCTTCAACACAGTTGTCCATTATCCTCGCGAATTGAGGAGAATGCCTTACCGAAGAATGGAGAGCCGCGGATTGTGTATCCTCGGTGGAAATTTGCTTGGTGATGTTGTACAACATTCAAATTATATTTTAACTAAGGAAACGAACGACTCCTTGGTCCTTTTTTCCTAGAAGGGAATGTGTGCATCTTTCTCTCTCTTTCTCGTTGTTGTTATAGCCTAGTATAAGTGGAATGGTACAGGGATAGAAATAATAAAAAAGGAGGATGAAGATCTAGTCTAGGATGGAACAATATAAATTCAAAATAAAAAGTTGTACACTGCACGGCTTAATGCCACCCTATTGTTGTTCTTGTCTTCACTCTTCCTCCTCCTCCTCCTCCTCCCCTCTTGAACAACCATAGCTAAAGCTCTTTATCATAATCGAAAATGGCAAAATATATTACAGTCTATAGACATTCGGACGTGCTGCTCTGCTGCTGGTCCTGGGATGAGACTTACCTTGTCCCATCTCCCTTGCATGTACATAAGTAATATTTCTATAGGTGTACACATTTATAATAATATGAATATGGATAATACCCTAGGATGAGCTTAAGTGTGTGTGTCTCTCTCTCACTAAACAAAGGGGGGATGAGTGGATGGTACAGAGTACAGACACACACACATTTGATTACGGTGCACTATGCTCCATGAGCCGTTGCGAATACTCCTATCATCATTCATAATTGGTTGCATCATCGTACAGTCAAAAAATGAGGAGGAGGAGGAGAAGGAGAAGACGAAGTGGAATACGGAATGGCGAGTGTAAAAATCTGAGGTTTGTGTCCATTGAGGTGCTGCAACTTTTTAAAAAAACTGTTATGGCCCATCTTCCTTCTTCATCTTCCTTCCATCCTCACAACCTGTGTGAGGATGAGAGTGTGTGTGTTGTGTGTGTGTGTCTCATGTACACTACCTTGTTATTGCTTCATTATTACATCCCTACATCCCATTACATTATTGTGTACTGAACTTGAGATGGAGAGAGGGGGAACAAATGTGGGACCGTGTGGGGTTAACGTTTATCTGTAAATAATTATTTGTACACACACACGTATACTACATACGGTACTTACATACAGACACCTGAGGAATGGCAATTCCATGAGGTGACCATAAACCAAATTAAATTTTAAATAAAATGTTTGCACTTCCCCCTAACCGCACGTACCAATTGGACTCAAATCATCATTTTTTATGTGTGCAGTTTTTTTTCTTCTTTTTAATCCACCGAAAAAATATGCAGTTTGTCCAGTGACTGCATTTTGTATCTTTGGACTGATATAACTAGTTTCCATGACCAATCGCATTGGCTGTGTGTAAAAAAAGAAAAAGGGTCACAATGTTTTGTGGAACGAGAATCTTTGGGAAAAAAGAAATTTGGAATTCGCAACAGGGCGAATTCGCAAATTGTTTTATAAAGAGACACACAGAGAGAAGGGAAAAAATATGTACATGTATATGGGAAAAAGATTTTGCGATACTTATTATTTAAGTTTTCAATTTTATTTGCGGGACGAAAGGTGGGTCGACAAAATGTAAAAAATGCTAATAAATATATATTGGATTTTGCAAATATATTTTCTTTGCATAGACCATATTAATATGCAAAGAAACCCACAAGAGCGAAGCCAAATATTAATATAAATGATTTGAAATACGAAGGGAGGAGGGAGAGAGAGAAGAGGGATAGCGTGTCTTGTTGAACATTCAAGTTTATGTACGATGGTTGGTTTGCAATAATCCAGTTCAATTTTTAAGCGAGAGACTCCCAGAGAGAGAGAAGAGAGGAGAGGAGGGGAAAGACCATTATTCAAATATACTCTTTTACCTTTCGTACAATCAAACAACATAACAAGTTGTGGTTTTCCCTTTAATTCTTAAATGTAGTTTAACGCTGTTCATGTTTGCCTTTTGATTATTGTACGTGTGCCGAACCAACCATGTTTTTTGTGAATATGCATGAGCAGCGATGATCTTTTTCGTCAAAAGAGATACCAAAAGAGGGGGAGAAGGAGAAAGAACCCAAAAGGTTTCATATGGCATGACAAAATGATTTTTTCTCTCTTTTTTATCTACACACAAAAGTTGCCAAAAGGGTTGTACATTGACTTGAACTTCTATATAAAATGTTGTACTTTTCTTATCATCCCGACACAACACCGCACAACACTGTGTGTCTTGTGAGACCTTCTATCCCTCACACACACACAACAATAATACAGAAATGGTTTATGGAATGGTTGAAAAATCAGACTTGTCTTGTTGACTCATATATATATACCCATGTGTGTGTGTGCCTTCGAGTATTGTGTATATGTACAGATGGTCGGTGAAGCAATTATTATTTGCAAAAGAAAAGGAGTAGGAGAAGTAGTAGAAAAATTCCGCAATTACTGTGCTTTTGCCAAGTTCATGTCTTTTCCTCTCTCTCTCAATAATGGATGGGGGCTGCGTGTAAATACACACACACAACATATCCTGCCCGCCGCCTTTTTCCTCTCTGCTCTTATTTCTTTCTTTCTCCTGGTTTTGGCTTGTTCCCTCAGTCGTGTAAACTGAGCTACATTTAATATAATGTAATGTATGGGTTTTTGAGTCATTGTTGTGCACATACACATTACTATTACGTTACGTACATAGTTGTTGTGCACACACTCACTCATTCTGTTCAGACTGAGCATCATCATCCTCTCTCACGATGGTAATGATGATGAGACTTTTGGGTTATAGTCATAACTATATTCCAGACAATTTTTATTCTTTCTATCTCCTTCAAGGAGGGAGACAGACTTCTTCACCCTTGCTCTCTCTCTCTCCCCGTCTGACTCTATTCAATTTCTTGGTCATGATCGGTCAGGACATGACATAACCAAAAAATATTAGAGGGGAAAAAATTGGTATTACCTATATGGCTGTCATCATTGGACAGTACCAACTACAGACACACACACACACACAATTATATATAATGTAAGACGTAGTGAGTCAGGCTCTTTCTATCTCTGTACATGCGAGAGAGCGGCTTTTCTTCTTTGACCAAAATTCCACTCTCATCTCTTTTCTGAAATATCCAATTCGAAATGTAATTGTCTTTAAAGAGAGAGAGAGAGAAAGAAAAGTTTCCTCAAAAGAAAAAAATTGCATTCCATGTCATTTTAATGGGAGAAATGGAAAAGAAAGGGAGGAAGAGGGGGAGACAGTATTTTGGACTAGCTGCAAATTTGACAAGACTCAAAATTACGGGGTAGTCCACTACTGGAATTATTATTTTATCTTAGTTTGTTAGGACAAGGAAAGGAAGGAAAAGGTTAGAGATTAGATTGAGTCGATTATCCCCTCTTTTTATAATATTGAAAATGATGAGCAGGGGGGAAGAGGATGGGATGGTGTGTATATGAAAAACGACTCAGGTTACAACAAAAGTACGGAGTAGATTAGACAGAATTTTATTAAAATTAGCAAAATGATTGTTTGTGTGTGGAAGAGGAAACAATGCACACAGAGGAAGAGAAGAGGGGGACAACACAACACAACAGCAACAACAACAATAATAAAAAATGAGCAAAAACGCTAAAGGCTGAAAATTACTTTTGCTCATGCATACACTAACGAGTTTGGAAATCACTTTTGCTTTCCATCAGTCTGGGGCTGAGACAAGACAGAGGAAGAGAGGCAGGGATATCATATCAGCAGGAGGAAAAAGGAGCAGAAGCCGCAAAAGTTTAGACAGTGAAAAGGAAGGGAAGAGGAAGGGAGAATCATGAGCGTTTTATTAAAATATCAAACAAATTATGGACGGGTATTAAATACTTGACTTGAATCAAACTTCTTACTTTTAACAACCACTTAGATATATATATATTCATTCTGCCCCTTGCACTACCCTCGTCATAATTTACTCGACTGACAATTTATGATGAGCCCTGCAGAATCTAGAGACGAAAGAAAGAGAGAGAGAGAGAGAAAAAAAGAAGAATATTGTAAATGCTTTTCGCGACGTGACGAAGAGTCATAGGACGGATAACATGTATATCTTGTATAATCTTTTGTATGAAAAGGATTCTTGATCTCGTTCCGTCTGTCTGTACAAAAGTTGAATGAATGTGTAGTGGAGAGACTTGGAGTTGAAAAGAGAGAGAGAGAGAGAGAAAATGAATTTCATGAGGGAGAGAGAGTATTTTCCTGTATGTCGATGAAGATCAGACGATCTGAATGTGTGAATTGACTTGTTGAGCCAGTCCGTTTTATTTTACTCCTCTCTCTCCCCTCCTCCACTCATAGTAAGTCTTATGGAGAGAAAGAGGAGAAAAAACCAAGTTTTTGATGGTGAGAACAGTCCACACACACACACAGGTGTATTATATAATAATGCATATAAATATTATATAGTCTTCATTATTTTGACTACTCTGCTACTTCTGGTCTCTCCTTGTCCTTCCCTCTTAAAATGTACATGATGTTGATAGAGATCAGGACGGGAGAAGAGTAGTGGGGAAAAAGTAGTAGAAAATTTTAAGTCGTCGTATTTATACAGTGTAATAATACTATATCATCACACACACACTCACTCACTGACTCACTGTGTGTGGATGAGATGGAGATGGTCGTTGCGTAGTTCAAGTAGTGGCATTAAAATATGATTAAAGTCAACAGAATTCGAATTCAATTTATATTCCTGCTGTGAAGCTGACAAGAAGAAGAGCTGTTTGGAAACTTTAACTTTGTACCCAGTCTCCGTCCTTTTTTCACACAAACACAATCAACAGGGAAAAGAGGAGAAGGAGAGAAGGAGGGTGACTTTTTAAGTATTAAATACACGTTGCCACTATAAACTATGAAAAGTTTTTTTGTGACTTTCTGGAATGAGTCTGTATCTTGTGTAGTGGACAAAATGAAGCGTTTTTTTATAGTCAGTATTGTAAAAATGTTTAAATACCTTCATAGCATTGAAAGGTGCACTTGAAAGTGCAACTATGCAACTGAAAACGTTCATGGGGAAGCAGTCAAGTTAAGCAGTTGCTCATTCACCATTTGCACCATCTGATGCCGAGTTCGAGAAGTCGCCTTAGTTCAGCCAAAGCAGACTAAGCGGCACGCAAAGGCCTTTTTCAGTGACGACCGTTCCTTTTCCTTTCTCTCTCTTTCTCTGCAGTTCTTTTGGCAGTGAAGCTCATTAATTTTTTAATCCTGTATTTAATTACTAGTTGAAGGTGTATTTTATACATATTCATAATCCTCCACTTTAGCTTGTTCAACACACGATTTTCCAGAAACCTTCCATATAACACACACACTTGGTCAGGCACTTTTTTGTGTAAATAACATAAACTGTTTATATAGCAAACGTTAAAATAATTTTTTGAAAATTGCAGTAATTGAAATTTACACAAACAGTACGGGCAAACACAGGCTATGTGCATACGAAGGAGGATACATTAAGTTGCAAAAAGATGGTTTGGAGTATAATTGTATTTCACTGCGTGTAAACAATTTAATTCCTTCATGATTTATGACTTTGGTTTTGCTGTGTCGTGTTGTTGTTGTGTAGTTGTAATACTTTGTGTTGTTGTCTCTCTGCTGATGAGGGTTCGAAAGGGTTAAATGAGGTTTAACTTTTCTTGAAAGAGAATATTACCATTATGTGATGACATGTCTCTGCGCCCCTGTCAACAGAATTATTACGGATTCGTATGTGTCTGTTTGTACAAAGTGTGTGTGTGTTGAACTCAATGACTCTTTTTTTACCTTCATTTTACTGTGGCTTTGACCCGAGAAGAGCTGTGAAAAAAATGGTTTTTATTATTACTACATCTGTACTACTACCCATGTACGTACTAATAAGATTTTGTACAACATTATTTGAGAGAGGAGTGTGTGTGTGTTAAAAGGGAGTTTTTTGATTGTGTAATATAAAATGTTTAAAATCAATCATCAATTCTACAAAAGTTGTAGAGGGTACGGTGGAGAATTTTCAAATCTATTTAGAATCTGGAGAATTTACTACATGGATTGGTAGTAACATGGAATGGGGAGGGTGGTTTTAGGACTAGTTTATTGAGTTGTTCATCCCCCTCCCTTTCCCTCTTCCTCTCTCTCTCTCTGTCTCTCTCTTTTAAATTGTCAATGAAAGGTATATTTTCACAATTTAATACACTTTGTATGGATCGTCGACTCTTGTTCACATTCCTCGTTTACACTCCACAATCTTAGATTGTGTAGTCTCTCTCTCTCTCTCTCTCTCATCCTGTCTGTTTGTGTCTGTAATCATGCCATTTTACACAACGACAAATTATGATGATATGAAATTTTATGGAGGAACTATAAGTACAGAGGGGTGAATAATATCTAATCTTGTGAAAATATTCTTCCCATCCATTTACATACGGACAGACAGACACAAACTTGGGAGATCTGTAGTCCACACACAATAAGAATGAAATGGACTGTACATAGTACAAGTATTCAAGTGTAGTGAGTGAGAGGAGATCAAGTTAAAGGGCAAAGGACATAATATCATAGAGTGGAACATGTATGCATGTATTGTATATTACACATGATCAGAGATAGAGAGAGAGATGATGTGGTAAAAATCCTTTTGAACGGGTTCTGGCACTAATACACAATCAAATCGACTTAAATTTTCTCTGAAAAATTACCCTCTTGTAATAATCTGAAGGATTAGGGCTTCTTTCTTCTTGTTCCCTGTCTCTTCACTTGAGAGTGCAACAACACTCCATCTCATCATCATCATCCTCATCCTCCTCTTCACTCTTGATCTGCATCTTGACTGTGTGTGATGTGTGTGTGATGTGATGGTGGTGGAGTCTAGTATCCTTCATGGAGAGGATTCATTTTGCACCTTCTTGCCTTTTTTGAACGAGGAGGATTGTAATCTCATTGCAATGCAATCAAATAAATACACACATTGCATATGTACATTTTACACTACATACAAAGTATGTGCATGGTGTAGTGTGTGTGTGTGTGGAGCAGGAGTGCCTTTTGTAAATCTTCACCCCTGTGTCAGCATGAACCTGATTAAGTGGAGACAGGAGAGGACAGGGGGGAAGGAAGTTAGCGCTATATAACTATTTACTATTTACATATTTATTATTTACGTGAGAGTCATTTAGGAAAGGAAAAAAATCCCTCTCTCTCTCTCTCAAAATTCTACAGGCAAAAACAGGTTAGTGTCCATCTTACTCCTCCTCTTCTCTCTCCCATATCTCATTCTCCCGCAGCTTAGCTCCTCGTAAACACCACAATGAAATCAAATGCTCAATAATTATTATGAGGTTCATCCGGAGAGGAGGAGGAGGAGAAGACCAAAATTTACAAAATAAAATTTTTAGAAAAAAAAATCATTCATGCATTTTTACACACACACACACAGATATGGACAGTGGTCCATTCCGTCTTCATGATCTCCTCCTCCTATAATCATCGTTTACACACTCTCTGTCCATGTACGTAGACCTCTCATGGGGTGATTATGTATTTATTACGATATTTTCCTTTCATTTTCCTGTCCTAATGAAAATTTACACACTCTTTAACGTCCCGTCCTCCTCTCCTTCTTGTTATATTTTTATTTTCTCTCCCCATCCCTCTCTCTCTCTCTACTTAATGAAAATTTAATCTAACAGTTATCTTTCTCTCTCTTCAGGATGTTACCCTCATTCCTTGACTGCACATTATAAAGTTTTGTCCATGTGGCAGGTCCATGTGTATACTACACACACACACAATATTGAGCCTACATAGTCGTAGGACCTCAAGCATTATTCTGATTCATTATAATATTCACAATATTACACACACGCCACAGATCCTACGGAGGAAATACAGTTAAAAATTATTTCATTTATAAATTCAACGACATTATGAGAAAAAACACATCAAAGATCCATTCACGAGAAGGAATTCGAGGGAGACAAGTAATTTTTTCTTGTAATTGAATTACTCATTCGATACTTCTTCCCATTGACAAGGTGTTTTAAATGACCAGTCAAAAATGTTTTTTGTAAACTTAATTGTCTCTATAATTTTTTTCCTTGTTCTCCCTCTCTCCCCCCTCTCTCTCTTGATCCTCAAGGAAGAGATTAAAATTAATTCGTAAAAGGTTCTGCCCAGAGAATCTTGACAGAGACTCCATGATCATGACGATGATCAGGGGGAAAGCAATAACAAAAAGGGAAAAGAATTTAAGTCCGTGTCAAAGCAAAGCCGCCACTGGTGCTCAAGAAGAAGGGAGAAAGAATCACAGAGGAAGATGAAGAAGACAGAGAGATTTGTAGAGATTCACATTGTGTCGATTGACATTAATTGTTTTTGAGGGCGTTGGGCCTGTCAAACTCCATATAATTCTTTTTCAGTCTCTCTCACTCTGCACTCAGTGTGTGTGTGTGAATGTGAATGTGAATATTTCTTGAAAGTGTGCTGCTCATCATCACATGTCCAATCAATTTTATTGAACTCTATAACATCATAAAATGCTATTATAATAATATAACGTGTGTGTGTGTCTGTTTCCCCTGTCTCTATCCATTTATTAAGTATCATTGACTGTTAAAATGATTTTAATCTTTTGACCCTTGCCTACGTTTTTTGTCCTCCACTTTTTCTCTGTCTCTCTCTCTACGTTTCTTACTCCTACGCTCCTAGTGCCCACAAATCTCATCCTAATTCCCATTACATATATTATGATAGGGAACAAAATGTTGTGGAAAAAATTACTGTACTCCATGTATCAACTTTGTGTGCCGTACGTACTGTGTGTGTGTGTCAGTGAGAGAGAAGAGGGGAGAGATGATATTTAGCATCAAAACTAAATACATGTATATAATTTAATATTTAAGCATATAATATGAATGTAAATATTTATTAAAAAAATAAATATTTACATTCAAATGCATGAATGTCAGTTTCTTTGCCTTCCGGTGCGGTGTGTGACCACCATTTGGAATTACAATTACATGGCAATGATATTTTGTCAAAATTATTTTTGTTCCTCATTCCCTTTATTTGTTTTTAATATTTTCTCCTTTCACTGACAAATTTAAAAGTCATTACAAGGAAACAGTGTGTAGAAGACACACACAAATGCATAAAGAGTGGGGGAGGGGAATAAAATCTCACATTATGATTCCCTCAAAAACGTGTCAAGTTTAAAGGCCACATCATTTCATGTATACATTTTCTCCTCTCCTTTATACTGTAATTAGTAATTTATTGAATTGTTCTTTGAGAAAGATGAAAATTTTTTTTCTGTGTCTCCATTTGTCTACTTCTGCGTCTGTGTGGAATCATTCAAAATATACATGTAAAATTAAAATTTTGCACAGTACTGTGCGTGCTCACTCCCACACACATCACTCTCTCTCTCTCCGAGCAAATGGAATCTGATAAATTGACCATAGGAAATAAGCACAGAGGGAGAGAAGAGAAGGGGAGGGATTTTCAGGTGAATCTTATCACATTCACAGATCATTTTTTTGAGAGGGAGAACTCTATCGAAAAATTTTTGGACACTGGTCCCTCATCTTTTCACGACTCAACTCATTCAACGAATCTCATTGTCAGGTGTGTGTCTGCTTGCATTGAGGGAGAGAGAGAGCGAAAGGGAAAAAGGGAAAAAAGAGAGAAAAAAATGGGGGAGTATGTGTGTTTGTGTGAAATTCACAGTCCTAGTCACATCTACCACATTTAATCTTTTGCTCTCATCCATTCAAATTTAATGATGAATTTCCTACGCACCATTATTTTATTTTATGCTCCCTCCTCTCTCTCAATTCAACTAGTCAACATTATGTACACCCAAGTTAAATGTATGAAGGAAAAAAATGCAATGCATTGGAGGGGTTGGTATTTAGGATTTGTGAGCGTTCCTTGCCTCCTCCTCCTCTTCTTCTTGGACTTCATCTTGGACTTGTTGTTTTGTTAAGAATGGAGATTTAGCTCCTCTGATTCTTTTTAACCTTGTGTGTAGGGCTTGAACAGTGAACAGGATTCTAATGGACACTCTTACTAGTAAAGTTACAAAATATGTTGGTTGTTGGTGTGTAGTAGTTGAGAAGAATTTGCAATTGAATATCCTGGCGATAATGCTAAATTCACGCTTTAAAACTATTCATTGACTTTTTGGTTTAGACAATGGAGGAGGTTTTAGATTCTCATAGTAGTTTGGAAGAGAGGAGCAAAGTGAGGGTTCATACAAACACACACACTCTCATTCACACAAACACACACAAGCACACACAGGTAATAAAATCGCTGATCCAACCTCCTCAGACCTCGCAGCCGCTATAATAATGACTTGACTTTCGGTGGCCAAAGCATCATCATCATCATCATCATCATCTCTCTCTCTCTCTCTCTCTCCCTCCTCTCACTCTTCTCTATCGTTGTATTCCGCACCCGTCACAACACCACAAACCATCATCATTCTCTCTCTCACTCTCAGCAGCAGGAGCATCCCACAAATCTTTCTCCCTCACTCTCTATACCTCTCCCCTATTGCTATTGTGTGGCTCAGAGGAAACAATATTTTTTGGTTCAATTTTACAATCATCAACTTGTAATAGAGTGGTCAAAAAAACAAAAGTTGTTTTCTGCTAATCCGAGTGCGAATTTCACAAAGCTGGAAAGAACACACGCAGAGATACTGACGACTAGTGTTTAGGGGTGCAATTGTGATTTTCTTTGTGATTTTTTGAATTTGTGACAGAATTTTGGAATTGTGCAGTGGAAATTTTATTTTTCAAACCCAAATTTTGTGAAATATTTTGACACAAGGATAACCTCAAATGATAGTTAAATGTTTAAGGTGGACTGAAATTTCGGTTGTGTCTACGAAAATTTCGAATTGTTTCGCGATGTTTACTTGTTAGCTGAAATGTTCCCATTAATTGACTACACAATTTGAAAATTGTTGGATAATTGACTGTGAAGGTGTTGGAGGAGGTTAGAGGTGATAGACAAAGTGGTGTCAAATGGAACAAAATTAATTAGAAATAAAAAGGGCAAATATATTTTTTTTGGAGAAATAAAAGTGATTAATTTTTTGTGCGTGTGTAACTATAATTACAAATAGACTGTCTACACTGTAGAAGTACACAGTTAATGGTTTTTCGTGGAGTGTAGAAGTAGAAAGGGACAGAGTGTATGTTGTTTGTCAGAGAAAATTAACATTGGAAGAAATAAAGTGTCAAAAGTTGGATTAAATTATCAAAAAAAAACAAACAATGAGTTGGTCAATAGGCGATGGAGATTTTCGAGTTGAAGAAAAAAAAATTTTCCTTCATTCGTCCATTTGTCAAAAGAAAACAACAGATTAACATCACTACACCATCAAGGTAATGTTCCTCTCGATTTTGTCATTGTGATTCGAAAAAACGATAATCAAGAGAACTAATTAAGGGTAGTTCATACAATAATAATACAACTGTCTCATGTATGCAATAGTACCTTGACACTACTTGGCATCAGTCACTCACAAATTGTCTCTGTTCATCCCTTCTCATTCTTGTCCTACTCCATTATGAACAGTTGGAAATATTATCTCAGACTGTTTTTTGGATCAATTGGACGGGGACTAAATACATAATGTACATATAAGAAAATTTCCCTTAATTTCAATTCGGTCATCTTAGGATGATCAATGGAGTCACTGACAAGGAATCAATTCTCTTGATTATGATTTCATGATTGAGTCCTGATTTAACTAATAAATTCTCAACTTAACGGAAGAATCGGACTAAAAGTCAACTGATTTTTGTGAAGATGGAAAACATTGTTGATCTCCATACATCTCTTTTTCTCATGCACACGAATTCAGGATTTAATACGGAGTGTGAAGAGTTGTTTATTAAATCTTGGATTTGAAAAAGTGCAGCATGATGATATTGTAGACCTAAATACATTTTTTTCCTCTACAAAATCCAATTTTCTACTCTGCAAAAATAAAATCCGCTTTTGAGTCTTGTTAACATTAGTCATCCGTGTATAATCCCATGCAGTCTTTCAATCATTGTGTTATTTCTTAAATCCACTAAATCAAGAGTAATGGACATTACTCTTGATTCTCTCTCTCCATTTGACTCCATGCGGCAATTAAGATTTTACAAAGGAATACAAAAATGTGTGTGTTCTTTTGTGTGTGTGTGTGTGTGTCTGTGTGTGTTCAGTTTACAAGACAAGGAAAATTTAATTTTCTCCTAGGAGATAAGATTTGCGAAGCATGTTCCTGCACAAATCTCTGCTCTACATCTTGATCCATACCGCACACACAAAGTCCTAGTCACACACACGCAGCACAGTACACTCACACACACACCAAAGACCAAAAATAATCAAAGAAAGCTGACAATTCTCTAGATTGAAATTTTGTTTTTGGTACGGTTCACGGATTTTAATCAAATCAGATTTTGAATTGGTACTTTCAAATTTTTTCCATTTATATCATTTTCCCCTGACTCCTTCGCTCTCTCACACGCACCAGACACACACACATCTTTTCTCTGTGTATTCCAAGCTGACTCCTTCCTTGGTTCTTCTTGGTCATTCCCTCTCCCCATCCTTAAAATTATTAGTGGAGATGGAAACCATTGTATATAGAATTTTAGACATTGGGTCCCATAAGAGACCCTTTTTTCGTGATTTTTTTCTGCCTGTGTTGTGTCCCTCTCTCACAAATGTAGATTTGTATCAACGGCCCATGGGCACTTTGAGACCATTATGTAGTTGTGTGCAAAGCTAAGCTATGGAATCGACATCCATAGACCCATATATCCTAGAATGCATTTCTTGTCATCTGTTAATGTAGTGACTGACGGAAGTGGACGAAGAGAAGGATTAATTATGATAATGTCGCTCGTGAGCACGTGGGAGTGCTCCTGTAAACTTTTTAGGGCTTTGGTCTTCTCTCCTCTCTTTGCACTACCACTACACGCACTGCATGTATATCTTACAGTTCATTTGGCAAAAGAAGCAACATAGACACACACAGTGTGTGTGGAGTTTTTCTCCCTTTTTCATTTCTCAGTCTCCATTCTTCATCATCTTCCATTCTATTCCCTACAATTAGGTAGTCAATTTAATTTATTTCCTTCTTCTCCCTCCCTCCTCCCTCCTTCATCCCTCCTTCATCCCAATTTCATTTATCCTTCATTCCCTTCCACTGCCAGACAGCGTCCCATGTGCCCAAGTCATATTATGCAAAAATGTCAGAGAAGGACGAAAATGATGCGGTCAAAAAATCCTCCTCATCACACGTGAACACATAAAGAGATGAGAGTATGGATTTTTGTGAGGAAAAATGAGTCAAAATACATGTATGAGTGCTTCTGTGTGTGACCATAATTTTTAAACTAAATACAATCATTTGACATCAAGTCTGTACGCTATGGACATGAAGGGTCAGGGAGGGAGGGAGAAAAAATGAGATTTTTGGAAGTTTTGGGATGAACAGACCATTCATCAACCACCCGAGTCACAAACACGGTCAGTCCTCATGTCTTTGTGTGTTTGTGTGTGTGTATTTACATTGGTCATTTTTGGCTTGCTCCACACATACACAAATCTCCACTCTCGTAATTCTTACGCGAGTAAAGTAGTGTACGAGGATGGAAGGGGGAGATCCATACATTTTATAAGTTTTTGTACAGGTTAAACAGAGATTCTCCAAGATGATAATGATGTGTACAGGTATTACACGCAAGGTCAGCAGTTAGCCAAATAATAATCGGCACAGTTCCCTCACATTATTAAACCAAGACACTGGCAAATAGAGAGAGAGGGAGAGGGAGAAAAGATCCTTTTTAACAGTTTCCTCGCCCCTGCCTATGAGTTTTTGAGTGCAGTCTCTGCAGACTTGCGTTTCTTGTAGGAAGAAAATTGTGGGATTTTCATGTTTTGTATATATGGGCATTTGTACTATATACATACTCCTCTTTTATGCCCCATCTTTAATCTCTGATAAAAACCCTCCACACACAAAGACACTATACCCACCACCAAAAATCTGGGATGTACAATACACATTTCGAGAAGGATCCTCAAGTATGTCTCTCGATGCGAGGCGATGCGTGTGTTTGTGTGATGTGTGTGTGTGTGTGTGTGTGTAACTTTTGAGAAGTTTGGAGGGTGAGAGAGATGGGGAAGTTAATTTAACGCCTTGTCTTAAACTTAAACTATGTTTTTTATACTGTTGTGTGTAGTATAAAATACATTACATCCATCTCATACAACTAATCACACACACAAGCATACTAGTACATACGGTGTGTGTGTGTGTATTCTCATGAACTCTGAAAATTTTCAGATTAGGTGAAAGATTAGCAGTAGGGATGTTCGAGGAGGGAGAGACAGATAGATCTCAGAGGAGGAGAGGGTGCAAATGTTTTTTAACTTTAACAGGGAATTGTGTGTGTAGCGTGTGTGTGCGTGTGTGGAGTTTTATTGTGAGCTTGGTGGAACGGAGTTTTGGTACACACTACATATTTTAGCAAGAGGCATGATGACTCCAAAAGTCCATGTGTTAAAAAGTTTGTGTGTGTCTAGGGGCTTTAATAAATTTCAAAAAATGGACCTTTTTTCGCACCATGAACTTTCTTGTTGTCTAGGCGCCTTCGTGTATCCATATGTATGGACAGCATGTATGTATTTGAATAATACACAAAACACACTTTTTCATGGTAATTGTTACAAAGGGTAGATAGGTTGTCTATAAAGTGTGTTTGTGTGGATCATATGTACATTATAGTGTTCTGTTAATTATTTTTTCCCACTCATCCTACAATACCCAGGGAACACTTGAGAGAGAGAGAGAGAAGGAGGGGATAAAGAAGTGAGATGGGTTGCTTATATTTAAATGACTTTTTAATTGCTGCGGATAGACACACGCAAAAATGCAAAAATGTTCGGTGTATACATCCTTCGAACTCATATACTTGCAAAATGTGAAAAAAATAACGCAAAAAATGCAAATTTTAAAAATCACATCATCGTCATCATCATCAAAGGGTTAGAATGGCCTAATAATTTGAATTTAAAACAAACTATGAGTAATTTCAATGTAAACGAGTCTCTCCCTGTGTGTTTTTTCCCTCAAACACAACAGATTTGTATGATGTGCATGTTTATTTATTTAAACGTAAATAAGTACAGAGACAGAGAGAGAGACAAGAGAATAGGGAGGGGAAAAGTCTCAATGGCATGTCAAGTGGAACAACTAAACAATTTTTTATTAAATTATGATGTGATGTCGGTTTGTGTGTGTGCTTTGGATTTTTTTTCATAATTTTAGAGAAAAAAATAACACACACGTATACACACACGCATTATACCGAGTTATTAGTCCTATTAGTCATAATTGATAATATGAGAGAATTTTTATGCTTTACTTTCGCACGCTTCATACACACACACATGGAAACAATGGGCCAATGGGACGGAAATTGTTAAACGGAATTTTCAGGAGGCCTTTACTAAAGTAGACTCTCGTACAATATATTTTTATGTTTGTTGTGTGTGGGGGGAATTGTTGAATATTAAGTGAATTACACACGATTAATGAAGGGATGTGTAGAGTAGAGTGAGAGAGGCTCAGAGAGGAGAATCAACATTTAAATTATGATAAAATTTAGAATTCACACACACAACAAAGTACAATTTGATCGTTGTCTACCTATTTGCTTTTGACAACTGCTGTCAAAATAATTGGCAAAAGTTGTTTCTCTCTTATTTTTCCTCCTCATCCTTTTATTTTTGTGCAAAAATATTTGAGGGTGGTCTCGCACTTTGACACCATTCACACTCTCTCCCCCGTCCATTTTTTTATTTTCTTCTTTTCTACAATATTCTTAATTTAATTCCAGTTATGATGTGCCTTATGATGTGTAATCAATTTGGATGAGAAGGGAAAAGTTGATTTGAATTTTTGTAAAATTAGAGACAGCTGTTGAGCACAAATTTTTCTCCTACAGAGAGAGAGAGAGAGACTTCATTCAAAAAAATAGCAAAAGATTCTGATCATCCAAGACATTACATGCGTGTGTGTGTAATTGTGTGTGGCAAATATAATTTAACATTAAATTTTTGATTTTGTACACACAGTAATTAGCCACCAATTATTCAAATGACCATCTTGAACTTATTTTTTTGAGAACCATTTAAAATCGTATCATATCAGTATCACACACACGCACCACACCAAGCAATGGGAATGGTGAATGCGTGATCTTAAATCTCGTATAAATTGTAACGAAGAAGAAGAAGAAGGGAGGATATCAAGTAAAGTCATGCAAATTTGACTGAAGAGAGAGAGAGAGAGAGAAAAAAAAATTCCCCTGAAATTTGTAACTTGAGAAAAATGAAAAGGAGACGACGACGACTGATTTATTTCCCATTAACGCTCATTTTGACGGGCTATGATCAGTCTTCTTCTCATTCCTTCACAAAAGAAAAGCAGAAGAAGTTCCACCAGTCCAGTCCTATGACCTAAGAACAACAAGAAAGAGGAGCCGAGTGTATACTTATTAGCTAGAGAGAGAGAGAGAGGAAAATTTTTTACAATGAAAAAATAAACTCAATGGATCATCCGTTGGCTATTGTACAATTTTTGCAGTCAACTGACTTTGATTGAGATAAATAGAGGAGGTAAGAGAAGAAGAAGAGGAGGAGGAGGAGGAGGAGGTGAGCTATGAAGTGTACAGTGTACACAGGTTAGTTGGCTGTGGTGTGTTTATCATATCACAGATATGAGAGAAATACATGGAAGATTGAATTTACTATCAAACACTCTGTAATTAATAGTAAACGTCTTTTTATTGAAGTAGCGTACCTTACTGTCCAACAACAACAACAACTCTCAGTGAGTAACAACAGGACAAAACAGAACAAAACCAATCCCTACATCATGAAAATTTACAACAATATTTTCTCCCTCCTTTTCCCAACATGCCGTGATCAATATTGTCTACATTACATGTCGAGTACTGATTGTAGTGCAATACTCTCAATACTCTACTACTACTAAAAAATGCTATACAAGAATAAAGTGAACAAACAAAACAGGAACGATATTTTGTGAGAAAATACATAATATAATATAATATTAGCTGTGTGCGTATACGTGTGTGTGTGTACGTCTGTGTGATTAATATCGTATCAATACACTGAACGAACCATGGCCAGTGCAGGAGTAATCTAAAACACACACACACACCAACCATATGGTTTACTTAACAATTACACGAACTCGTCATCCCACATCTACATCTGCAATTAGACAGTATCAAACGTGCAATTTTCATTCTCTCTCCTATCCCAAAAAACCATTTTTTCCTCTCTCTCTCTCTCTTTCTTATATCGTCTCACTGATTGTCAGTCGTTGGTTGTGTTCTTGATTTTGTGAATCTTGTTCTCTCTCCTCCTCTCCCTCTCCTCATCTACATGGAGACTGACTCTTTGTCCGTTGCCCAAAGACAAAATAATGAATGATTCTACGTTGAATTTTGATGAGAGAGTCCAAGAGTACCCCTCTTTTTCCTCCTCCTCCTCCTCCTCCTGCACCACTTGAATGTTGGGTAATATCATAATATTCATAAATATTGTATTCTTCCTTCACTCAGGAGATGCATCATCGTCTCAAAGAATTCATGATACAGAATTCTGGGATGTGATGTGTAAAAGACGTTTGAAGAGAGAGAGAGAAAGAACATGTTCCGAATATAATATGCCACCATCATCTCAAACCTCTCCATTGAGTGAAGGATTTTTATATTAATGTGTATAGACACACTGAGGAAAAGTCACAATAAATATCCCTCTTGTACTTGTTGTACATACTCAATATGTAATATTATGTCATAATATACCACCCCGTGGCTCTTTCGTGTGGTTGTTCTTCTTTCTGTTCTCCTTGTTGTTGTTGTTGTAGTTGTTGCAATTAAATTACAATAATAAAGAGCGAAAGAGGGTTATACACATTTTCTCCTCCTTTCTGTGACTGTGGCTGTGGCTGTGGGTACATGATTTTTTATGTTTAGTTTCGGAACATTATGTATCTCATTTAATAAATAATTGCATTATTTTTAAATGGGTATATAATTAACGGAAGGCTATTATTGGGATGGAGTAAGAAGCATGATCAGAGCTTTTATTTTATTATTATGATTATGACTCTGGCGAGGGTGAGTGTGTGTGCCAAGGAGGTAGGACAGTAAAGCAATGAGAACATTTATCTGTATGTGTGTGTAAGCGGAAAGAAATTAAAAGTTTTGTCCTTTACTCTTATCAGTCGTCTTGCAATGGATACAGTACAAGTGAAACAACAAACACAGAGCGAGAGAGAGAACAATTGAACATGTGTTCTATTTAACCGTGGACAGTAATTACAATTTACAATAATGTACTAGTATTATGGTGATGGTTGGTACACTAATAGTTATGAAGTTCATGGGAGAGAAATAGAAAGAGAGAAAAACACAGCGAGAGTGAAGTGTGATATTTCAGCATTATGAAAAATAACACGGCAGGACTCCAAAAGTTGCTTTTAATAGGATTTGCAGCAAAAGTGATTTTTTTGAAAGAAAATAAAAGTGGAGGAAAATTCATTCGCGTGTAACAACGATTGGGATGAAGGATCAGATCTTAGCTATCTTCAATAACTTCCTCTGTACACACCTATCGATTGCGTGTATCGATTACTTATATTTTCTTCTTATTTTTTGACTAATCATCATTTCATCAAGATTCATAAATTTATTCCTTCTTCAACTTTCACTTGTATTCTATTGTACTAAATTAATGCCGTGTGTTGTTCCATCTCTCACACTTTTCACCCGTCAATGGACAATGGAATTGAGTTGTAGTTTTATAAATAGGCTTAATCCACAATTAAATCACAAGAGAAAACCATCCGACCAAAGAAAGAAAGAATGAAGTTTTTGTTTTTTCATTACAAGTGGGAAATAAATCCCAAATATTGAAAGTAAACGATGCTTCAAGGTGCAAGAAAAATAAGGTAGGGTCAAATTCAAAAGCTGACCCCTTCCCACTTCCTCTTGTTCATATACAAAGACTCCGATACACCATGAGAGAGTGTGGCTTATACAGTCCAAGAAAAATGTACTGTTGTAATGGTATTACCCACAAATTTGGCAGTTTGCTTGACGCCATCAAAAATCGTGTCCAATCAAGGTCATCACTGGACAATTTAAAGAACGCCCAAACAGTTGGAAAATTTGTGTAATTTGAGAACTTTAATTTACATTCAAATAATAAACACTCCAAGTGGAAATGAGCCCCCGAGAATTCCTCCACAGAATTATCCTTCATTACACGAATAATGCCTAATAAGTACACCGTGATCATCAAAAATTAGCATTACACACCAGAAACGTGTACTATGTTTATTTATTTACTAACTACTTACTACTACCGTGGTGAGGAAATGGAAACCAATTTTAATATACAAAAGTTGATTATAAATGGAATATGATTACATTTTTTCTCTAATACTTACATCCAATAGCACAACGGCACAGCAAACTTTATTTATTGGTTTTAACATGTATCCAAAGGGGAATGACTGTGTGGATGTGTGGTGTGCGTCGTGTGTGTGCTTCAGGTAGGTCATAGTCAATTTAATTCCGTGTCTTGCTAATGGGCGACTTTACTCACACAGTGGAAAAATTTTTTAAATGTTACCTTATTTAGTTGGTTGGAGGTCGGATGGATCATTTGTCTCTTAAATGAAATTTTAACGATGACGACAACAAGGAGACGACGATGACTTGTTATTATTATTACGTGATATGTATAAATGTATAACTAAAGATAGGACGAGGAGGGGATGGTCAGGAATTTTTTGGACATATTAAATGGAAGGAGGTTATGCCTCAACAGAATTTTATATGCCATAACAGCAACAACAACAATCCATTGTTCCAAACACTCATTTAGAAGGTGTGTGTAACGTGAATGTGTGTGTCAGAGAGAGGTGGAAAAACTTGAGAATACAACTATTTTGAAATTAAATGTCCCCTTTTGATGGGGTGGCTCACAAGGGAGAGGGTAATTGAGGAGAAACTGTGTAGTGTACTTGTGTGTGTGTGTGTGGAATATTATGATTAAAGTGCATGCATCTTTGGTCTGGGACTGTGTAATAATAGTTCATAAAAATACAAAAAAAAACCTTCCTCTTGAGTTGAAAACAATATAGGAAAATGCATACAAACAAAATTGCCCACACACGCACACACACAAAGCACATTATATCGGTATGTCTAATAGCCAATAGGAGAGGGTGATGACGCATGCTGAAAATAAAAGAAATAAAAATTAGTTTACAAACTTAAATTATGGTTTGACTCTCTCAGAATGACGAGGTTTACTTGTGCCTGGAGGAAGGGCAAATTTAAGTCTCTGCACGACTTGACTCGTACAAAAAAAAAATGTCTAGAAAAAGACACACACACCACACACACACAATCATATATAATCATGATGCATCTAATTCCTTTTGTTCAAATCAAAAAAATAGAGAAAGAAGATAAAGAGAAGAGAAGAGAGAGGGAAGAGAGAAACAGGAAATGACTCCGTTCATGTCAATCCATTTAGCCTTAGTGCAGTGTGTGTGTTGTGTGCCCGCAGGAAATGTATGTACATCCAAGAATGTACAGGAAGGAAAAAAATGAGTGTGAGCGACACTCACCTGTACAATGTAATTCCTGTATTAACTTTAAATGTGAATGTTATTAGTTTTGTAGTAGAGGAGTAAATAGAGTAATTTTTATTCAAATTATTTTTATTCTCTTTTTTTTCACACCATCCAACACAACCACAACCACCACAAATGATGAGCATCACTTTGTAGATGAGTATCAGTTCGTTTTTTCTACTCTCTTCTTGCTCCTCCTCCTCCTCAGACACACACACACAGACAGCCACACACACACAAATACACAAAAGGTCTTCACTTCCGGTTGCTCTAGAAATCCGCATTGGGTGACCTCAACCCGTTGTAATCCCCGTTCATTTTTTGTTGTCGTTTCGACTTGACGAATGTCATCATCAGCTGATGAAAATAATGATATTATTATCTTTATCTTTATTATGATGACAGTGTCATCGTCATCCCCCCTTCACACACACACACACACACCACAGAGTACAGACACACACAGAACCTCACATGTGGGAGAACAAATTGAACAATGCAAAGTTGAATGTCGTCTGCCTCTGTTCTGTTTTCTATTTATTTTTTTCCCTCCCCCATCCTCTTCTCCGTGTGTTAATCTTCCACTTTTTCCATTACGATGCGACTGTGTGTGTGACTCGAGCACGGGAGTTCATTACTTTACTTTACATTTGTTGGTTTACTCCACTAATTTAATATTTAATTTGCACATGTCATAAAATTGGTTGTCATTTATTCACAGACATAGACAAGTTGTGTCTGAGTCGATCCGTATCTTAACATCGTAAAGTATAGCGTGTGTGCCTTTTTTTTAAAATTTAATTAAAATTCTAGTGAAATTCTACGGCACGGCACGATATATCCTACACGGAGTTCATCCATCCAATTGTTAACTTTGGGTGGAGTGTGTGTAAAGTCTTTAGTCAGTTTCCGAGTTGAGAGTGCGAGTGAGTAATTATGAAGGAATTGATATGTAATGGCAATTGGTTCTACATTCAGGATAATTGACACGCTTCGATAATTTTTTCC
Organism: Pygmarrhopalites habei; assembly: GCA_009870185.1. Taxonomy (NCBI): domain Eukaryota; kingdom Metazoa; phylum Arthropoda; class Collembola; order Symphypleona; family Arrhopalitidae; genus Pygmarrhopalites; species Pygmarrhopalites habei. The sequence continues at coordinate 81,204 of WJFB01000052.1, forward strand.
AATTGCCCAACGGACGATGACAATTGTTTTGGACACAAACAAAATGGAATTTGAAACCAAAAAATATATCACGTGTCCCACTTTTAAAAGTCCCTAGGTATGGCTAATGATATGACATGTGTCGAAGGATGATTCCCATTATCCTAAAATTCTGTGCGTGTTCACACACATCTTTATACACACACACACACATAGAAAGAGAGAGAGAGGCTGGGAGTAGAAGTCAAATCCGGTGTACAACAAATTAGTCGTCATTGTCGTTTAATCAAAGCGATTCATTTAATTTGAAATGAAAAAGAAGCAAATTTGTATAATCATTACCAACTAATAATATGTTTATCCACTTTATTCAACCTCTTATGAACAATACAGAAAGTGGATGTGAGTGTGTGCCATGTTATGTGTGTGTTGCACACTCAGCTGTTCTCATTACCCTCTCTTCCCTGTCGTCGTCAAAACTTAAATGTCAATTCACACACACACAAGTATTGGCAAATTTCTTTTTGTTGCCATTTTTTTTCTACAGACTCCGGCCGTGCAAATTTATTTACATTTACCAGTGTGTACAACATGCGTTTTAATTACTCTCGTCCTTATGGTGTTATTAACTTTTCTCTCTCTCTCTTCCTCTCTCTCTCAACTCTACAAGTTACGTGTTCGTCTTACACAACTCGTAATTTATTTGCATTTTGTTTTTTCCTACTCAGAGAACATCCAGCCAGTCAGCCGTCCACGTATGTACACACATGATATACAAGACATGTATTGTGTTTCCCAAAAGAATATTATATTACAGTCCTTATAGTAATATTAAATGCCCACTCTCATCATGATCATCGTCAGCGTCCGCCTATCTCTAATCATGACCAATAGTTTATGAACCCTGGTCTGTTCAGGAAAAAAAATTCGCTACACACTCACTCTCACTCACAAAGCGCAGGACTGCACTGAACATTATTGTACATTTACCATGATGTGAGTTATTGTAATTTTGTGTATTGTTACAATGGGACAACCAACCTGGCTTGTTTCTTGCTTTGTTTCTCCACACACACAAATAAATAAGACGCGAATCGTTAAAAAATTAAAAGTACTTTACGATTATCATTACGACGTCTTGAACGGGATGGAGGAGACAGGATTTCTTATAGTTGAGAGAGAGAGAGAGAGATTTTAAAATAAAATTTTAAAAGCACTTATTTGCTCATGACTCTTGTAACAATTATATTTGTACAGACGGCAGGGAAAACGAGCTGCTATACCTCTATATATAGTATTTTTTTTAAAAAAACGATATACTACAATCCTCATTCCAAGTTATATGGATAGAGATTCTCGCAAAATACAAACTGAACAGTGTTGTTAATTTAGCGGCTTTTTCATCAAAAAGCCAAAAAGCATGGATTTTTGGCTTTTTGGCTAATTGGCTAAATGGTCTTTTGGCTAATTAGCATTACATTGGACAATTGGCTTTTTCGGGTGGCTTTTGGCTTTTTGGGGTCAGTTCAGGGTCAAATCCAGAAGATGGGGCCCCTCAAATAGCCAAAAAGCCAATTATCCATCCAATCGTAGTTAGCCAAAAAGCCAAAAAGCCAGGTTAACAACACTGAAACTGAATGACTGTAATGTCCAGACGAATACTTCTTTATATATACAATATACGATGGAAGGGATGCATCCTTTTGGCACAAGAGTTGAAAGGGAAAATTTATTTTTTATTATTTTTTTGCACCGAGAATTTATTGACCATTCACAAATTTGAACAACAAGTTAAAAAAGTTATTAGTTTGTGTGGTGAACGATATTGTGACTATAGACTTTAGACAGATGAGGAGGAGGGACAAGATAGTTTTTGGTAAAGTTGGTGAAAAGAGATAAAATTAAAAAAAACACACATAATGGAAATGGCATGACTTTTTTTTCCTCTCTACTTCCCTTTGTGTGTTTTATCTTCAGTCGCTGTGTATTGTTTTTCAAAAAGGAATATTTCAATATTGTACATCATATCGTGCCTTGATGAAGACGATGATTCCCCTCATTTCCTTACTGCAAAATCATGTGCATGCGGCTGAGTGTGTGTGTGTGTGTTGCTATGTCTGGATTTCGCATCTCAAACACAGATATTAACATAGGAGGAGAAGGATTAGAGGAGATGAGGGAGACTCGAGGAGGGAATCGTCGTGAATCATTTAATGAATAAATGGCCATGTTTCCTACACTTTTTTTCACTTCAGATAAGATTTACTTGGTTGATTTTTCTTCCAATAAAAAGTGGAAATAGTGTCTGAAACAATTCAATAGTTTTTTCATATACTTATGTAAAACTAAAACTAAAGGTGTTCAATTTTTTATATCCTGCAATTTTTCAGAAAAAAACACACACACATTACTTTTTTCTATTGCCTTGTCATCACTAGACTAATGCGAATATTATAATATGTACACTTTTTTGCCCGGAATTCGTCACATTTATTGCACAACAGTGACACTGGGGTAACAATAAAAATTGTGTCTGTCTGTCTGTTTTTTGGAGAGACGGCAGACTTACTCTTATGGCTAACTCTTATTTTTAAATTGTCCTCACTTACAAAAAAAGTGTGTTCACACATGAAAAGCAAGAAGAATACTTAATATTTACGGAAGAATAAACAGAGAAGCTGAGGAAATGTGTTTCTGATCGGGAAAAAATTCAATTGAAAAAAGAACAGAGGAGGGAATTAAATAGAAATAATCGTTAAAGGGCCTTTCTTTACATCCTGACAAACTCCCTACAGCCACACACACACACCATGACATGGGTGCAGAGACAGAGAGACAAGTCAAAAAAATTCCTTTGTTCTCATTTGTTTTATTGTACTGTGTGTGTGTGTTTGTTGGGTAGGGAAAACAGTTAAAAGACAGGAGGAACACGCGACTCCTTGTATCATCCTCTTTTTGGTAAAGTCGAGTATTTCCATTTTGTTATTTTTCCTGGGGTTGGATTCAAAAAAATGGCCAAAAAAATTCTCTGACACTCCACCTTCCCTGTCTCTGTGTAAGATGTGTAGAAGGTACAAGTTTGGATATCGTGGATTCACAACAATGAATTGGTTGTGGTTCGACTGTGGCTTGGCATTTACTTGGAGATGGTGAAGAGAGTCAAAAAGTGTTGAGAGGTCCTGGGCGGAAGTCAAGTCAGAGGAGAGGATAGAGGATGGCAGGAGCAATAGCAATGACTTTGACTGTTGTTGTCGCTGTCGAGTGCTTATGTAAGCGGTCAAGACGCCCTTCCAGACACTTTACCTTTTACAGCTTGGATGCACACTCACGCTTTCACACACACACACATATGCATAAGAGGTACAAAGAATTGTAGAGAGAGAAATAGCTCTGAGCATTTTTGCAATGCAGAGGAGTGAGTACGGTAAAGATCCGAAAATTGTCTCATCACAGAATAAATGCATAAAGGATTACATACATACACACTTTACAATACTGATGACTGTATAAGGATTGGTCGTCGTCGTCGTTCTTCTCTCTTGTCTCTTGTCTTGGTTACATGTTTATTCATGGCCCGTGCTCCGGGCTATTATATTATTATATCATAATTATTATTCATGAGGATAGGATATATTTTTTTTGAATTCATCCATCTCTTTTCAAAATGGTCCTTATCACAACTTGTAACTACCAAATATATATTGTACACAGGGATGTACTGTGTGTGTGGTGATTCGCATAAGTAACATCGGACCACCACGTCTATTGTTGTTGTGTGGACTTGAACTGTATGTGACTGACTTGGTGGTAGTGTGTATGCGTGTGTGAGAAAACGATGCGATAATGGAAAAGTTTATTTTGTGCACCACCACCATTTACCATTTTACCAGTAACCACAATTGATAGACGTACACTTATGGTTAATTAGCATCAGAAGACGGAGTCTTCTTCTGGGTGCATCATGAGTCTTTCTCTACACTGTACAGTGCGACTACAGTGCGTGTGTGTGGGGAGGAGAGAATCATGATCTTGAAAACGCTTTTGGTTGTCATTGTCGTACACAGGTATTTATCATGCGGGTTAATGTGCTCAATATATACTTTGTATATGAAGACTCCTCTCACAAGAGAAGCCATGCTAAAATAGGAGGATGAGAAAATTTATATACAGAGATAATAGATATATGAAAGACACTCTGTCTTCTTCTTTTATTTTTAAATGTGTAGACAAAGACAATAAACGGGAAATCATTGTTTGCTAGGGATTTCTTCTTTTTTAATGTATCCTTAATTTGTATATTGCTTCTCCTTCTACTGTTCTTCTACTCCTTGGATCGTATGTATGTACGTGTAAAAAATTCACGGTTAAAATTGTCGAGACAGAGTGGATGTGTTGGTGAGTGTCGAGATGTTTAATTTTTCAACCTAATGTGATAATGTTAAATGTTAAAACAAATATGTAGCTGTTGTCAAATTCGTCTCGGGAATCACATTAGTCCGTGCTAAAGCACTGAGTCTTTATTCTAATTGATAGTTTATCATCAGGAGGGATGACATAACTGTGCTTTACACGTTCAGTTGTACCAGGGTGAAGATTTCAAGGGTCTCTGTAGGCGAAGGGTCAAATTTTCAGACCCTTCATGCTGCACTATGTAGTACTTTAATTAACTAGGAAGATTAAGGAGTTGAACTACAAATTTTGCATACGTATTTCAAATACACAGTACGTACAGGTAATAGATTCGTCGCTGTTGATTGATTCATCCTCCAACTTTTTGATAGTTTTCTCATTTCACAATATGCACCCACTTCACATACTATAATAATTGCGTGTTGATGTCAAAGACTTTGGCTTTGACTGTTCCTTTTTTATTCTTCAATAAACCGGCAGTAATAAATTTTACTGGATGGCATTGTCTATTCTCATCCATCTGCGTCTTTTTGTATGTACAGTACAGTGCAGTGTGTACAGGGATACTCAATCCTACGGTTTTAACGGCTTCACCTCAAAACACAGAAGCAATTCAAGTGAAAGAGTGTGTATGAGAGGGAGGGAGAGAGAGTGTGTGTGTGCAATTTGGAAATAACATGCCCAGTAAAACAAAGAAAAGACATGAATCATTCTCATTAATAATTTTTATCTGGTTCCGTAGTGTTCAATTGTATGTAAAACTGTGTTCATGTCCACGTACATGTGTACCTTCTCCTTCTCTCTCTCTTCTTTTTCACTCTTGTCCTCAGCAATTTTATTTGTCTGACCCCTCAGAGATCCATCCATCTCAAGTCAAGGAGGAGAGAGAGGGGGGGAAGAGAAGATGGGATGAAAAGGCTGGGAGTTTTTTTAATGACTGCTCTTGACTCTCTCTCTCAATTCATTATCCAAAGAACAATGTACTGGAGCTTTTAGCGTATTGTTGCAAAATATTTTTAAAAAGAATTCATTACATAATTGTTTGACAATGAGAGCTTGAACAAAACAAAACGCTGGTTTGGTCATCCTTCCGTTTTTCTCTCTCTTTTCTTTTCTCTCCTTTGCTCTCTTGCCTAGAGACTCTCAGCAACTTGATCTCCAAGCCTTGTTACATCACATCACACACACACACACTGAGAGAGAGACGGCTCACCACGTATTACTTTGTAAGTGCACACACACACTTACATGGTTAAATGGTCCCGTTAAATTGAAACGAAGCCTGGAGCCATCAGCATTTTAATTTCAAAACATGAATAAATTCTCTCTAATGAATAAATTTATTCTTTGACTGTCCCTACAAAATTCAAAAAAACGAGAATGGCCTTCCCAACACGCACACACACAACACAACACATTGGACACACCACCACAGCACACACACTTCTCAGTCCATGATCCCACACCACCCGACACTCAGTCTAATTTGAACAAGAAAATTGCACTAGAGGTGGAAAAAAATAAATTTGAATTTTATGACATTGTAGTAAAAAGCTTTTAGTGAGGAAGAGAGAGGGAGAGATAAAATCAAAATAATTCAAAAAATTTTTGTATAAAGAGGGAGAGGAAAAACTTGAAAGGGTGAGCACACACACACACACACACAACTTCCTTCCTCATCATGCATGTCAAGTGAAAAGAAAAGAAAATTACATTTGAACATTTAAAATTTAAACACACACACACACATCTCCAATTTTGAATGGTGTGAGAGAAAAGGTGGCGATGACCTTGTCTAATGTCCAATATTGTCACGTTGATTTTGTCATTCTTTTGAAGAGGAGTAAGAAGGGAGGAGTAGGGAATCATACGGCTGTCTGCCTCCAAGCCAAGAGGACAGTTGACGATCATAAATTTCTGACAGGGTAGTCAAATCTTTGGATGGAAAAATTAATACACAGTAGAAAGGAGGGGAAGCAGAAGCAGCTTATACGATTTTATAAACGGTGTCTATTCAAATAAAATATTATTATGATGTGTGTGTGTGTTTATTAGAGGTTGAGAGGACGTGGAGAGTGAGAATTGAGTGGAGCTTAACTAACACTATGTAAAGAGAATAAAAGAGAGAGAGAGATGGAAAGGGAGAGAGAGGAGCTGTCTTGTTTTTTATTAGGATTTGTTCAATCATTCATTTCGCGATAATTCCAATCAAACGTTGGACGCTCAGCAGGAATGCCCAGGCTTTTGATATCATTTTTATATAAATCATTACGCATTATTGTTGTTGTTGTACACATTTTTCCTTTTCTTCTTCTTCTTCCTCCTCCTCCTCGTCAAGGACACTTGTGGAGACAACGTTAGTTAAAGGCAAGACAGATAAAGATTACATATTAATAAATTATGCACGCATACATACGCCAAAAAATTCTGTATCAGCAACAACACACACACTCACACACACTCTTTCTCTTAAATACCTTGTCTGACCATTCTTAATGTTAAGTAATATGTACATTATAATACTGAGTACATAAATTTTTTAACTATACAGTACTTATACTAAGAACCTCCCCTCTCTCCCTCCTTTTTCACAGAGGCACACACTTTAAAGGTTGAGATTACTACGGTGAGATTAATACGGTGCTCAAAGGGAGAAAAAATAATGTTATCGAAAGGGTGAACTAGCGGTTGTTATTTTTATTTAATCTCTCTGACCACAAAGTACTAATTAAAATGAAGTACACATGGAAGTAGGATGCACCAAGCCGGAAACTTTTTTATGACGAGGATACAAGTACATCTCACACACACTGTATCATTCCACTGCTGCAAAGTAGTAGTGCATGATCGTGAAAACATTAGTATTTTCTCTCATTTTACACATTGTGAGTGTACATGTACAGGGTTATTCTTGGAAAACTTGGACGGGAACATAAATATCTTGCGGAAATGTTTCCCACTCACCCCTTGGCTTATCTGTCTTATCTTGGAAAGATTTTTTAAAGATAATATGGATCTCGGCTTCGACGGTCGAGAGTCCTCAGAACAAAGGGAATGGAATGCAGTAATTGATAATGCGCTTTCATTGAGTTCACAAATATTTCGTTTTCACTTTAAGATTTATTTATTCAGACTGTGGACTGACTCATACCCGTTGCTAGTGCAATTCTTGTTGTGGATATATGGGGATCCTGATTGATGATTTCTTGAACAATGTCTGTGTTGGCTTCTGTCCTTTGAGCTGGCCGAATCTCTTTTTTTTATTTTCCACTGATCCAGTATTCTCAAATTTGAGTATCAAATCCGATATTGCCGTTTTTGATGGTGCAGCAGACAGAAACTCATTTTCGAAACGAACACTAAGGACACTAAGTTTTTTTGATTGCTGGACAATTCGTAATAGTTTTTCACTATGGACACTCTCTGTGGAATAGTTAAAACCATTTTCCAAATTATGAAAAATTTTAAAAATAAATTTTTACGTTGAGTTGAAATGAACTTTTCTCATTTTTGTGATCGTCCTAAATTTATATTTTGATGAATTAGTCATTTCATTGAGCATGGTCATGTTATCAATTGCATTCCAATTCCTTTGTTTTGAGGGTCTCCACCGTCCGAGAGAGAACGTCTTATGATAATATTCTTATCTAGAAATTCTTTTCACGACAAGCGAGACCTCGCTTACCTCGAGGCTTGTGGGGACATTGCCGCAATGTTCCCAATTTTATGTTCCCGTCCAAGTTTTCCATGAATAACTCTGTATAAGTGTGTGTGTGGTAGTTTATAGCGAATAAAACTGACCACAGGAGAGTCAAGAGATGAATAAAATTGATAGTTTTAATCAAATCCATTGCTTTTCGCCTCCATTCAATTTTTTAGATTTCTACTCTTTTGTCTGAATGGATGGAGTAGATTATTATAAAACATATACATCACACATCATGATGATTTGTAGAATTATGTTCTTGGTCTACATTTCCAGACTTGTGAAGGTTGCCACCTTTACCTGAACAATTCTTCACACACACACACACACACACACACAACACTCAGTTTGTTTTGTACGAACTCTTGTGTCCTGTGTGTGTGTAGGCTAGTGAGGTGTGTGAAGTTGAATGTGGATGAATTTTGTGAGATTGATAATACACATTGTATTTTTTGAGAATCAAGTGCGTGGAGATTTTTTTCCTCACACACACACACTGCACACACACATAAAGATAGTAGAGGGGGAAGAGCAGGAAGAAGGAGGTATGGGGTGACAATGACTTTGACAATGGGAGACATTTGACAATCATTCCATTGAGATTCTTGGGAGTCGGGAGACATTCAATTCAACTGTATAATCATCCTCGAATATTATTCACACACACACACACACTGCACACTGGCAAGGAGTTCAGAGGCAAATCAGCATTCTTCCAACTGACACGTCACATTCTTGTCAAATAAAAGAATAAAGTCGTACGTCATGGCATTGCATCGTAATGTGAATGAATAAAAAATGGAATGTGTGTGTATGTGTGTGTTTAGGAGGGTACGTGTGTGTACAGGGTGTTTGGCTTCGGTGATAAAGAATTGACAATTAACTCGTCTCTGTCATTTGGAGAGAAAAAAATGACGTTTGTTCAATAATGGAAGAATAGGAGTAGTGGTAATCATAATCAAGTGTAACAATCAGAATAATAATAATATTTTTTGAATTTGTTCTGTTCCAAATGTTTATTATGAACGTTACGTTCACTTACTTAGATTATTAGCTCCATATTTTTAATAATTTCTTCCGTGCATACTGCATATGTATATGATGCTGTTTGGTTGTGGATAATTACAAAAAAATTTCTCCTCTTTCTCCGTCCCCCCTAAGAAAAGTTTATGAAGTATTTACGAAGTAGTTGTTATGCTGATTGGAATAATGATGACTGTGAAATTTAAGTGTTTCAAATAGAAATTTAGAAAATTCAGGGAGTTGGTTGAGAACAATCTGAAGAAAATTTTTAAATAGCATTTGGCATTCTCTTCTACTTCTATTTGAATGTACTTTTACTACTGCCAGACACAAATCCCCCACACGACATTTAATAAACTTTAGTATTAACCAAAAGGAATTAATGCTGAACGAAGCCTACACGAAGACACAGACATGCAAAAAATGTCCAAATCTGACCATTCATCCATATTAAATAAGGATCATGATGGGGAAACGTAAGAGTATTATAATGTACAGTAGCCTCCATTTTTTTCAAAATCCCAGACCACAGGGGGAATGATTCCAGGACTCAAAAGCAGACAGTACTTATGTGTGTGTGTGTCCTTTTACAAATTAGGATAATTAAAGTCAGTTGTAAATCATTCGTTAGTTTATTACCCCCATCAAATTGACCCCCTCTTTCTCTCTCTCCCTCTCTCTTTATGTAGTCTCTGCCAACACTGATTATTAGAGTCATATTACTTTTTATATGAGCACGCTTTGGCCTCATCTCTCTCTCTTATAAAACACACAAATGACAGTGAATCCACCCGAGCGCCATTAAACTTGTTTCTAATCTGTAATCCTCGTGGTTGTGAGTGTGGTTTGAAAAAAGTCGGAGATTTCTCAAAAAAATTTCTTGGTAAAATTGTTCTGCAGTTCGTGGACATAAAATGCCGTACTTTGATTTCGTCTTTACCTCTCATTGTCTCTTTCTGTGAAGATTCTCTTCAAAAATACAGACTACACAGGAGTGTAAAGGAGTTTGAATGAGAGTTGAAATGGTCGTATTAGCAAAATAATAGAGTGAAACATGTGTAGAGACTTGATACACAAAAAATTACACACATACAAAATAGAGGATGGGTTTGTGAGTGTAAGTGTGTGTGTGTGTGTAAAAGTAGTTGTTGAAAGGATCTTAACAAGGAGTTTTTCTTGACAAATTTCCTTCAACAATTCCATGTCCACCTCCTCCATTACAAACAAGAGAAGAAGAAGAGAGGGATAGAAGGAGGGTAAAAAAAGTTGCAAGAAATGGAAAGCAGTTAAAATTGTTGTTTACATGATGCAAGTGGATCTAGTGACAAATGAAATGAAAGTAAACTCTCGTCTCATCATCACATGTCGTTTGTTATTGTTGGTGTGAGAGTGAGTGTGTGTGTGTGTGTGTGACAACAATGAAGCTGTGGTAGGACACACACTCACTTTGTACACACACTTGTCAATTGATCTTGTTCAGGCTTAAATGGTGACTGTCGATTGATGGGATTCTTCCACTTCTCTCTTCTTCTCCTTGTTCCTGTTGTTATTTGTTCTCCTCACTTCCTTTTCAAGACTGACTAATTGAGTTGAAGAGAGAGGAAGAGAGAGAAAAGAAGAACATGTAGAGTGCTTTGTTTGGCTAGGTTTTTTTTGAAATAAACATGATGATGAGCTACAGACAATTTGGCAAGTCTTCAAGCTGAGTGTCTATCTTTTGATAAGCAAAACTGGAGCAACCAAATAGTGTGTTTGTTGCTTTTTAATGTGGTGTCACATTTCCGTGGATACATAGACACACACACGTATACAGCGGAGGGGGAGGAGGGATGATGTAGAAAGTGTCATGAAAATGTAGAGAACTTCTTTGTCAAATTTAAAAATAAGTAAATTGTTGATTGTGGACATTTAGTGAGGAATCGAGAGAGAAGGGAATAAAATGGAGGGGAGACAGACAATGAGGGAAATTAATTAATGGTATCATTTGACATGTAGTCTTGAAGAAAAAAGGAGTAGACGAAGAATGTGGTTGATATTTGGCAAGTTAACTACACACCAAGAGTTACTACTACTTCTTTGACTACCTTCATCACCACCTTCAAAATAAACTGACAAAAGTTAAGTGTGTCCACATATTATATTCTCCCATCAATTCACGTTCTTGTTGTCTGTTGTCGTTGTGTTGTTGTTGTTGGCCGAGCTCGAGCGGACAAAGAGTTGGAGTTGCAGTTGGTTCATCCAGTGGGGTTTCTCACGACAATGTAAAGTCTCTCAGCATCTCCGAACTCGACACAGACACAGACACACACTCACTCAACACACGCGTACAATGATTTCCACTCGAATCTGGTAAATTAATTAATTTTTTGACTAAAAAATTTCTATATATAATATACCTATGGACAGAAAAATGCATGAGAGAATTTTTTTTGAGAATGCAATTTCATCACAGCTTTAAAGTAATGTACAAAAGGTATGCATTTTCAAATTGACTGACATTCCACTCATGGCGGCGGCTGTCAGACAGAGAGAGAGAGAGAGAGAGAGAAAACGAGCTGGATCACATTTCATTAAATCTTAATTAGGATGTCATTAGCATTTAACGTACATTTCATTGATGCTGAGTCGCGTCAGAAAAAATTTCATTGAGGAAATGAAATTGAAGGAAAGAAAATTAAGATTTTTCACAAAATTGACTTTTCACTGTGTGTGACGGTGTGGTGCAATAAAATTCAATAATTGCTATTATGCTTTTTTGATGATGATGTAGTTATCGAAATTTTGAAAACAATTAATTAAGACACCCCATGGTGGTCACCACACACACACACACAGAACAACAACATCAGAACATACCATCCACTGTTTGTGAGATAGAGGCTAGAGAAGAGAGAACAACAAACAAAACCAAAACTCCTTTGGGGGCAACATGCCGATTGCCGATTGACCTTGTCAGGGAAAACTTGAACTAATAACCAAATAATAAACAATGGGAGCAATGAACATGACAAAATCATTCAGCGTCTCCTCCTCCTCCTCTCCTCCATCCCCATTTTAAAATCTCTGAATATGAATATACAGAGTGGAGGAGACAAACATGACTTTTAATTCACCTGACGCTCCATTTGCTGTACCTCCTTGTACAACAACCACTTTGCCTCTAAAAAAATGTGCTGATTGGACACATTGGCAAGATCATCGAAAAGGGAGAGAGAGAAGAGAGAATTTCATGATTTTTGTCGCGACCAACTGCTCTGATTAAATTATTATGTAAGATTAGCGATGAATAGACGGTCATGGGGAGTTTCTTTCTCTCTCTTCCGAACTCTGTTGTTAATGTAAAGTCGGGCATATAATAATGTGGACAACTTATTTAAGGATCATGACTCGTGTGCCCCTGAAATCTTTAATGCTAAACTAACTAATGTCTAGGACCACTATGTACAACAAACCAAGGCATTGTTTCTTCTCTGTCTCCCTTTTGGGACGCACTACTTACAATTTTTTGAGGTACACTAACTAAGATGTTAACACAAGTTGATTTCCCAAGGCTGTGGATATACACATAGAGAAAGAAAAACCTTAAAATCTCTCCTCGTTTCGTCCTGTGGTTTTTTTTTCTGAAAAAAAAGCTGTGGCGACCGGACTAGTATGTATGCACAGTTGCAGTAATAATGACTTCAATATTAAGGCTTAACAATAACCATTTGAAAGTATTTTTTTGTCTTCTTTAGACATGGCCTAAGTAAGTAGTCAAGTGAGCCCTGTATGGGTCTCCTGTGTTGATTCCTCCCTTGATTATACTTAGCCAAGTGAAATTATTTTTTCCTTTTGTTCCTCCTTCTGTTCACCCACCTCCTCCTCCTTCTCTTTACAATTTAACATTAGGTCCATTAGTTGTTTGTGTGATTACAAGAGCCAATATCTTGATACACTAATGATCACAATTATTATTTTTTTAAAAAACCCTTTAATAATACAGCCAAGTTATATAAGTAGAGGTGGTGTGGACAGGGGAGGGAGGGAGAGGGAGGAAAAAAGTACAATTTAAATTATCTCCTTCCTTTTTACATGCTCTTGAAAAGTCTTGATTATATTGTAAAAATTTTGTGGGTTGTCGTCATACTCGTTGTTATTGTACAGACTGAAACACAAAACGAAACGAAACACGGATTTCATTAATAGTCTCACACAGTTTTGATAATTTGATGCCAGATTATCCAATCGACAGAGTACATACGAGAGTATAATAGGAGTAAGAAAGAGTGTGAGGACGCCAATGACATGATATCCTTACATAAAAGTCGATAGAGTGTACGAAAAAGATTGAGATACATGATATAATGATGATATTTTGAATATTACACTTAATTTTCAAAAGCTTCAACCTTTCCCCAAACTAACTGTGTGTGTGTTTCCCTTAACTAGCATGTGTGTGTGTCAAAGGGAAATTTAGATTCCAAATGTTGGTGTGGGGATGATGTGAGGTGTAGAAAAGTGGTGGTGGTGTTGTTCCTTTTTTCTTAATTTGAGATTCGTGATTCCTCGTCAATGGACATATAGATTTGATTAGTAGGAGCAATTTAAAATCAAGGACAATTCCCTTTATTTATTTCTTTGTATTTGTATATTGTGTCATTTAGGAGGTCCACTGACACTGACAGACAAAACATATTCACACATACTCACTCCGAGAGGGAGGGAGAGAGAGGTTAAAACTCACAATGAATTTTATTGTGTTTTTCTTTCGATTATTCTTAATACCTGAGCAGATAATATTTAAATTTTTTAACTGCTCTTGCCTCACTGTTTGTAGTGTCTGTGTGTACTACACAGCCCCAATGAACCAGCATGGGATATTTGAGCACACACACACTCAATTTGATTGACATTGAATTTCTAAATTGTCTCCCCTTTGTCACTCTCTCCCTCTATTTGTTTGGCTACTGTTGTTTGTTCGATGGGGAGGAAGCGAGAGGTTCGGACATCAATTAGTTAAATTCTCACACACGAGTGTGGACTTGTTTATTGCCCCATTCAGACGGAAAAAAGGGGATGAGAGTGAATGTGCGTGCGTGCACGTGGATTTGTTGTGTACAAGAGGAGTGATTTCAATAGACAAACGGAGGAGTGCTCTGCTTTTACTGTAGACAACGTCCGTTTTGTTGACTATTATTAAATTACGGCAAGAAAAAACAAAACACAACAAAAAAAAACTTTCGTGAGAGTTTTCATTTACAGTTTACTTCTTTCTCTCTCTCAAAAATAGTGAGATTAATTTCCGCACGTCACAAACTTCATTGTGTTCTCATCTTTGAAATTAAAAAAAGAAGATTCGCTACGAGTACATATACAGCAAAGATCTTCTCTCTCTGATATCTAACGGACGTGTGTGTGTGGTGTTGTACACACAGTGTGTGTGTGAGTGTATTTTAAATTAACCAAGAATAAGAAAAAAATTATAAAATCAAAAACGAAGTGCACGCATTTTCATCTCTCTCCCTCTCTCTATCATCTTCATCTGGACTGTTGTGTGTGTGTGTGTGTGTGTGTGGGACAGAATAGGATTTCGTGAAGTTGGTGGTCTCTTTCGTGTGTGTGTGCCTTTCAATGTCCCACATAAGAATACACTCGGAACGCTTCATAGGTAGTACAAAATACTCACATTATTATTACTATTACATATTTTGAAGGAAAATTTGACTACATAGTATAGTAATTACACAGAGAGAGAGAGACTGTGTGATGTTCAGTCTGTGACCAGGAGAACTTGAAAGAAAAGTTTTTTTTTGAAAAGAGAACTTTTCAAGGAGTTGAGATTCTTTTTTGGCACTTATCCTTATACATATTATTATAATTGTATAGGTACAGTGTGGAAAGGGATGGATGGGAACTGAGTAACAATGAGATGGCTCATTGTCACGCTGCTCTAACTGAGGCGTTAAAAAGCTTGGTTGATGAGCAAACTTTTTTCTCTTCTTCTTCTTCAGAATCTCTTCTCCTACGACTTATTGCCACCTCCATATCCGTCCTTCTTCTTTTTTCGTTTACTCGCACTTAAATCACACTTGGTAATCCCGTGTAAATGTGACACAGAATATACACACAAAATATCATGGGGTCTTCTCTCTCTCTCTCTCTTTCTGTGTGTTTTTTGTCATTATATGAGGCTATGGGAAAATACTTGAAAAAAGGAATACTTGAAATCATAACACCATGAATTTTTTTCTGCTCTGTTGTGTGTGCTCTGACTCTACCAGAGAGCAGGGAGGGAGAAAAAACGTGCAATAAAATCCATGACATACAGGATTAAATTCACACAAATGGACCTCTTCTGTGTGTGTATGTGTGTGTGTTTTGGTTCTGCTTGCACAAATTTGCCAGAGTGAAGGACACTCTCATTTTTCTCTGATCTTCTCTGGGATTATTGTGGAAAAATTCTCCTCCTCTCCTTTTTTACTATTACCTGCTGGCTGACTGACATCAAGAGAGACAGACAGCACGGATATGATGATGATGATCCCTCAAGGGATTTTTTTTCAAACAAATGGAAATTCATGTGTGCACGTCTCCTGGTCCACTACTATCCATTGTTTTGAACTTTTATGTTCCAAATTCTTCCATCTTTCTCAGGTTTGCGTCTCCATTTTTACAACGACCACCCCTGTTAACACAGTAATAATGATGATTGTCGAGAGAGAAAAGATGAAAGTGTACCAAATTGTGTGTGTGTCTTTGCAGTGCAATTCACAAAGGATAGTAAAAATTTAAAATCTTACACATGTTAGTGAAGTTGGGTTTAACCACACACGCACACAGTCAGTCAACCACAATAGCTCAAATCTGTTTATTTTTTACGTACACTGTAATCATCTGGTTGTAAAAGAGGGAGTTTATCTTATTTTACACATGTAATCTTCCAGGAAAATGACTAGTCAAAAATGTTCAAATTGAAAGAAAAACAGTCTGGAAAATTATTCACTTTTGTACAGAATGTGTGACCGGATTTTGTCATGGACTCACAACAGGATTTAGAAAATGGTTGTTTTTGACCTAAAATCCGTCGTACTTATCCCTTTCTATTTATCAACAGAATTACGGGCGGTCAGAAAAGCCGTTCATAAAAATGTAGAAAAAATTCAAATGAGAGAGAGGCACACACACACACAACGCTCAGTCCAATACTGTGTGTGTGTGTGTGGAGTCAAATTCATGCAAATTCTGGGAGAGGAAAAGCGAGGAATAAAATGATAATTTAATAAGCATCTTTTCACACTTTTCCGCATACTTTGAAAAGAAGTGAAGAGATGCGGTAATACAGACTGAGGTAGAGAATAGAGAATGACCCCTGCATTGATGGTTATGGGATAATATCCCGCATGAATTTTCTCCCTCCATCTCCCTCCTTCTCTCTCTCTCTGTCTCTCTTTAATATTTGATTACGAGTGTTGTGTGCATTGTGGATGTGTGTGTGAATATAATTTATATGAGAGAAAGAGATGAGAGACAGAAAAAATTTGAATCAAATTGCATCGCATGTGTTTGTGTGTGGAGTCAACCGTAATTTGTAATAGTTTGGGCCATATAAGTATAATAAACACATCTGTATAAAAATGTACTCATACTTATACCATGTTCAGAAAGAAGAGCGTTAAACACGATCTCAGTGAGGCAAGACTCAGAGAATGTCAGAATATCATCTCATAACTCCAAAGAAATGTGTTTGATAATATTCTCATTTACTATTATAACACGAGGAGAGTGTGTGTGTGTGTGATACTTTAACAGAAAAAGGTTAAGAATCAAATTTTCAAACTTTGTGTGTGTACACCCTAGCAGACAAAAATGCATGTATGTTGTTGTGTGTGTGTATGGAATATCTTGGTCCATATCTTTCCCCCAATGAAATTTTTTGCAGGAAACGCATATGGTGTAGACAACGTGTATTGCATGTGTGGTGTGTTCAGAGGTGAAAATTATTTTTCCATTTAATTGCTCTTTTGGACCACTTGGATTTTGATAGGATGATGATCCTCCAACCTACACACACACACACACTCACTCACACTCAACTTGAACGTACTAATAATATGTATAGGAATAACATGGGCATACCGTTGCGAGTCATGTTGCTCAAGTTGACTCAACACACACACAATTTGCCCATAAATTACATCAAGAAATGATACCATACCATAGCATAGTCCAAATGGGAATATTTCCGTTAGTTTTCCATGTCTTTTTCTCCCTCCCTCCTCTGCCTCCTTCACAACATTATACCTGTTTCAATTTATTCACGTTGTCCATGTTCAGTGTGTGTGTGTGTGTGTGTGTGATGAGATTTAGATTATCCAAAAGGAAGGGGAAAAAAGTCTAACCGTTCTTTCCTATTATTATGTTGCTTCATGTCAAATGTCAATTGACATGGAGGAGAAAAAAAGTCAAAGAGTCCTCCTCCAGTTTTCACTTCATGTCAGTCCATTTCATTTTGCTTAGCTTTTTTTTCAATTTTTTTTCATTTCATCATTCACAGACTCTCTCATAATCTCACAATAAAAGCAGACAGGATATGGGATAGAGTAGACACATGGAGGAATAACCCTTAGTGACCTTCCGCAAATCTAATGTAATATGTATATTACCGCCGCTCATTATGTACATACCGTTCATTATGAAATGCACGCTGTAACCCTACTATTATATTATTATAAAAGTGTAAGGGGCTTGAGCATGAATTAATTTTTCATCCTCTTGAGCTATCCTATGCTTTTGTGTCAGTAGATCTGTGGAGGAGCAGCAGCTGCATATTTTTTTTTCAAAGAATCATTTTGCAAAAATGTACCTTGCACTACATGCATTAATTATACCAGTGAGCACATTTTAAAAAAAAATTAATTACAGCCCTACTATTAATTACGTACCAATTTTTTTATATTTAAAAAAAAAAACGTTTCGTAATTGGAAGTCATGTGAAGGAAGGGTGCATTCAGGGTTATTGCTCAGAGCCAAGTCTGTCTAGTCTGTAGAACAGAAGAAGAGAAAGATCAATTGACAAAAGTCTGAGGAATCTTGTATGTACTACTGCATTACAATTTCGTTGATGAAGATGTTTTGAGAATGGAATCATGTCTTTGTCTCATCTCCCCTGTATAATTTTTTATGTCAAAGGTATATCTGCGTAGTTAAGCTATAAAATTAAAGCAAAGTGACATGTAGACTTGATCACATTCGATACCAAGATATTATTATGAATGTAAAAATTATTGTTCCTTTTGTTTTTTATCTCTCCCTCCCCCCTCTTCTTTGCATACACATGTATAGAGTACAGGTGTTGATAAAATACTTTCAACAAACTCTGTCGTATATCTTCATTCATTGAAGTAGAGTGAGAACATGTTATAAAACTTTGGTATTCCTACTGTCCTCACAATATCGCTCTATGAAATCTTTTGAAGGAGAGAGAGAAGCTACTGAACGTGATTCTTCCTCATCTCATCTCTTCCTCCTCTTCCTCTTCTTGCTCCTTGATTTTTGACATTTGGATGGAGAAGGGGAATGAATTTTTCTGGCTGACAAACTGTCGCTTCATCATCACCACACTGTCGTCGTCATTTTGAAAACCAGAGTGTTTGTGTCTTCAAGTCATGTCATTCCTTCTCTCTCAACTAATATGCTCTGCTGATCGGAGAATTTTTTTCCCCTTGTGTTTCCTTATCTTGTCATCGCATGAGTCGTCTCTTTTCTTTTCTATCTTGACTTCACAACCCCCAGGTTGTTGGTCTCCGACTCTTGTGCAAATCCACAGATACACATTTAATTATTGCCGTGTCATTATGCAAAAAAATGTGTGGATGTGTGTGTACGTGAGTTCCAACAATTAATTAATTACTCCTCAGTAACAAACTACAAACAAAGACGCTCACACACACGTATATTACAATGGAATTCCATTGTGCGTCTTTGGACGCTCGGAGAGACAAAGCCTCGACTGTACCGGCCTCTCCCTACGATCCAACTAACTTTCTCGCTTTAGTAAAGGCGAAGTGCGGCGGAGGGCAGCACTAATACAATTTTTCAGTTGACACTGAAGACTGAAGACGCTTCTCTTGAAACGTTAAAGCTTTACATGTGGTTTGAACAAAAGACTGTTGATTCTTAATCATAAACGGAAAAATGTTCAAAGCCATTGTCACTACACAAATACAATACAGTTGTGTATGTGTAGTATTGGAAAATGCAAGTCATTTTTTGAACGTATTTTCCCTGTACATTCTTGACCAAAGAAAGTAATAGGCACACACAGCACACATGAAAGAATTTTTGTAAAGGTGCGTGAAACCGTGCACACACAAAATTGTTGGCAATGATCAAAATTCCTAGTTAATAGTTGTTGGAGGGATAGTAGTGAGTCTGGAAAATGCTTTCAAAAATGCTTTTACCATTACCACTATCTGCGTGTGTGTCTGTAGAAATTTGTAAGATGGACTGTGTTGTTGATGGACGTCACAGACAAAAAATGTGTGAGACCGCCCAGTTGAATTGAGCTACTGGGTATTTACTGCCATGCGTTCCGTGTGTGTGTGTACGTAAATGCGTTGGTGGTTGGTAAAAGTAAAATGAGAGTAAAAAAATGTATAAAAAGTTCGGGGGGCAGATGAGACGAAAATTGAAAGGCTGAATTCAGATTTTACCCTATGATTAAATTTTCAAATGTTACATATTTTTTTTACTCTTCTCTCGTCTCTCTCTTCTTTTGTTTAATTTTGTCATGAGACAGACGAAGGTGGTGTGTTTGATTTGGGTCTAGGAGTTAGTCAGTCAACTTTTCCTTCATTTTTTTCTCCCTTCCCCATCCTTCCTCTGTACAAATACAAATTAAGTTGATTAGACCTTTGAGCCTTTTCGTAATTGTCAGAAAAAATGGATGGATGGATAATTGTGCGTAGAGAGACAGGGGCTAAAGAGAGAGTGAGTATGTGTTTGTAGGGGTGTGTGGAGGGTGAGAAACACTTTAAGATTTTTGGTTAGACTATATGGTGAATTTTTGTTCAAAGCCTTTCAACTTAACTACATTATCATGTATTTTTTTGTGTCTCTCCTTTTGCAACTAAATATTATTACATCAAGGTGATTGTGCCTTTATCTCATGGTGTCAGTATGTACAAAAATGTTTTTTTTCTCCCCCTCTTCCATTTCTTCCCTTCCAATGTTCACTCAACTCAAAATTTCCGTATAATTTTGAAGAATTTAAATGACATCTCCCCTCCTCATCCTCCTTCACCTTCCTCAGGACTAAAAGCGTGTGTGTGGTACAATGTACAAAAGGTACTAATGGTATGATAAATACAGAGGTAATTATCTCATTATGGAATGTCCAAGGATAGTGAATGACTTGTCCAGCCAAGCAACACAATCACACTCTCGCACACACAAAATGTGTCTTATATTAACTACCGGATTTTATTTTGCATTCACACACTCAGTGCGTAATATATTGTGGTTGTTACAATGTACGCGTACAGTCTAAATTGTGGAAGGGGGGAGAGAAAAAGGATTTGGAGGTGAATGATGAAGACGGTTGAGGGCTTCTGACAAACGTGTTCTCCATACTTAAAATCTTTTTGACTCATTTAAAATCTTGTCCAAATCCAAATGACTCACAGAGCTTACTATGTAGTAGATGATATTCAACTTGTTTCCTTCTCGTGTGGATGTGGAGTGTGCGTACAGTGTGAGGAAATCACACAATGTTATGTAATGATGAGGATGAGGAGTAGTAGTGACCGGTTAGTTAGACACTCGCATGTTTATGTTTTGACTACACACTCACGTATTCTAAGGGAACCTTGAGATTATCATTGAAAATGATTCCTTCGGTTTAACAGTAAATTTAATGCAAGTACCTCTCTCTCCCTCTCATCCTCTTTTCAGTAGTAACTTTTGCTGACAATTGTCATAATATTGCTCAACCAAACAGCAGCAACAGCCGCAGAAACCTTAGTAAAAGTAATCCACACACACAAATTTCAAGGAAGGATGAGAACAGCAAAAGCACATCCTTGTCACTTGTCAAAAAATTATAATTTCACAAAAGGATTTCAAAAAGGATCCTTGTCTGTGTGTGTGTAACCACAAAGTCAGCGTCTCACCAAATCAGCTTCTCATTTTTTTGAAGATAATTCTGTGTACATGCCCAGACAATCTAAACAAGGTTGATGGGAGAACTAGAAATCAAATCAATTTGTCACTCTGCTCTGAAAAAACAGCCTTTAACGCAGAAGGAGGGTGAGAGGATAGAAGGAGAAATATGGGAAGAAGTAGGTGGATCCACTTAGAGTAAAAGTTTGTTTGTTGTTATTGTTGACAGTAGGAGTTGTAGTTGTGTCTACACAATTACGAGTCAATGTTACAGTTAAAAAATTACAAATGAAAATTGGTTTTATTATTATTATGATGCAGGTTTTCCCTGATAATACCTTCCTCTCTCTCTCTCTCTCTGGGATATTTGCATTGTGCGTTGTACTTAACATATACGCACCTCCTCCACACACAAATACAATTTGATACACACAGTGCATGGAATAGGAGAGGAGGAAAGGAGTTATAGTTAATTTGTACACATAATAATATGATGATAATATACAGAGAGAGAGAGGAGCTGTTAGTTGTGTAATTTTTTTTCTCTGCAAAAATTTGTTTGTGTCTCATTAAGGCCAAAAAGAAATCTGTGTTGTGTATGTGTTTCCCTTTCCTTCCAATTACAATATTATTATTACATTTTTTTTAAAGTTGAGTCCCTGTCACAGTTCTTCTTTTTCTCATCACTTCCATCTCCTCTTTATCTCAATGCTAGTTAAAGTTTTTGACTCTCCTCTCTTTCTCTCTCTCTCTCTCTACCTCTCCCCTCCCCTTATTTACATGTTTTTTGCATCGGATGAAAATGAGACTGTTTAGCACCATTTTGTAAATGGGGATCTCATTATTCCATTTACAATATGATATTACGTTGTGTCATATTTTGGTAATATGCTATGTAGTAGTGATGGTGTGGTCCTTCTCCTTCCCCTCTCCATCCCGTATACATAATGTAATATTATACATAATTTTCAATCAGACTCTTGTCGACTGTTACGGACTGACTCTGGCACTTCTTACTTTTGTGTTTTAATGTGTGCATTTTTTAAAGTTACTCACAGTACGAGAGTGGCCAAAAGGATTTAGTGGATAGAGGAAGGAGTAGGAAGTTGTTGAGACTCAAAAAGATTAGGGATGCTAATAGTGGGCGCAGTCAAATTAGTTGGAAATGACAATAAGGACAGTGTGGATGTGTGTTCGTCATTCATGAATTACTTTACAAGTGAGTGGTCTGAGTGGATCATCATGATGGTCCGTCGTCGTCGTCCTCCTCCTCCTCGAAGACGCCATTCCAAAAGGACATACGAGAATGGCACACACGTGGAATGCAATTGACAGAATCAGCAATAGCAACATAGTCTTGAGCTTTCAGCAGACACACACACACTATCATTATGATTATGAGAGTCATAATAATGGGAAATTGGGGTCCATTGGATGGAAGGGAGGGAGTCTCCATTAGCACTTTCCCCTTTTAAACTGAGTTAACTCACTCCCAAAAAACTGTACTGTACAATATTATACTTTTGTATTATTCTATGTATTAGGGAGGTAGTCTGTCTTTGTGTGTGTGTCTGTGTGTCTGGATGTGGAGTTGATGAGTATACATTTAATTTTTACAAATCATGTAATTGTTTGACAATTTTTTATTCTCTGTTCAAATTGCCCTGTTATGAATCTCATCTTTTGTAGTGTCATATAAAATATGTAAGTCTCTCTCTAAGCGTGGCTGCGTGTGTGTAGCCAGCTACATCACATCCAATCTCATAAGACTTCCGTCAGTAGTACTTTTTAAATAATATTCTCTACATACATTTTTTTAAATATGAATGGACTCTGCAGCTTAGACATTTGTAAAAATTAGTCCAAGTCACAGTTTTAACTCCCTTTTTCTTCTCTCTCTCTCTCCCCTACATTTTACATTACATTCTTACAGTCACCATAATTTCTTTAGAATTCCATGAAATTAATCAGTAATTATACTGTACGCTATTCAACCAAGTGCAAGCCCAGTTGTAAAGACACAAGAGACGGAGAGAGAGAGTGTGTAGTCAAGTTGAAAAAGCTCTGTGTTTCCTTAATGTTGGACATAGAGGAGACTCAGCATGAATTCTTTTTTTTTCTGCCTGTGTAAAATCTGCACTCATGTTGGACATGGTGTAACAGAAATTTTTTTTTACATTATTATTTAATTTTATTTGGACTCGTGTACTGTATTAGCAAAAGAGAAAAGGAAAAAGGCTACTGTAATTGAGTCTTGCATCATTCCAGCTAAAAGCCTATAAAAAGTCAAAATTTAAACAGCACACACTACACACACTACAAAGACACAGACATATGTGCACTTGGATAAGAAATCTCAATTATTAATGTCGTCGTCTATTATTCGAAGAAAAAGGACGAATGCTTAAATTTTTTTTTAAAATACAATATTTAATATGAACATCGTATGTTTCGGTATACAGTCATAACCAGACATCATGTCTCGTTATCACTGCTACTGCTAAAATACTTTAATCATGTGTGTGTGTGCATGTGCTATATAATTGCAGGGCCTCATGTACGCACACAATAATGAAATGAGTTGTAACTCACAGATTTGTATAAGTCATCCCAAAAAAAATTTGACGAGTTAACGAATTCCGACTTAAACTATAGTTACACACATCCACACACATGATTGGACACTTTAGACAAGTTATTACATAACCCTGCATTCTTTTTGTGAGTAGAGAGTAGTGGGAATACACAGGTGCATTGTACAGGTGGTATTATACCAACTTGTACAAGAAATTATGAGTCACTTGCACTTCCAATCACATTTGTTTTTTTCTCTTTATTATTCTTGAAAATTTTTGCTTCGCATAAAGAAATTGATTTTAACCCGACTCACGACAAATCTACAATCATAATTTGGATATTAGAGTAAAATTATGAGACATTCCAATATACAATGCACGCGCATATTGTATATCCATATTTTATTCTTAAACTTGTTCCACATTTACGGTCAAATTTTTTCTTTTACCATATTCTTGACTGGAGGCAGAGCAGCTGTGTTAATGTGTTGTGTGTGTTGGTGACTCAGCATCATAACTCTGTATCTATCAATTTGTTATTTGATGGTGGTTTGCAAATTACAATATATACAACAAACACACACACATATAAAATAATACAAGTTGTTGTTGTTATTTATTTAGTTTTTTGCAAACTCATAAATCATTTTGAATGTGTAAATCAGTGTCAGGGGGGTTCGAAGGTTTTATTTATTTATATTTCGGGGTCTCATGTGATGTAATGGACAACTGTACATCAACATTATATAATATGTATACTCTCTTTTTACTTCTCTCTTCTCCCTTGATTGTCGTCCCGTCGCATCGCAATCATGTTATTACAAAATGAATAAAATTCATTAATCAACAACCACAAGTAATTTGCACAAAATTTAAAGCTTCCATCGTCCATGCTACGTTACAGTATAAGCTTGTAGTAGTGTGTGTGTTGGGAATATCACCCCTATTTATGATTACAGTATGTGATGTGTGGTGTGATATTTGTGCCTTAAGAGGATTAAGATTATCTCTCTCTTTCTCTCTCTCTATGTCTCTGTGCTCGTGTGTACTATTTACAGATCAGATGCTGTACTCTGGCTGCTGTGTATCAGAAGGGGATTATTATTTGTGCTATTCCATATCCATTGATCATATAAAACAGTGCTCTGTGTCTGTACACACACGCACACACACAACCTATTCATGGAAGACAGTCTATCCTCTCCTTTTACATTATATAACATTATTGGAGGAGGAGGAGCACACACACGTATGATATCCGATAATAAAGAAAAGGTTAGAGAAATTGGCAATCTAGGCAATTTGACTGTACATGGTAAATTGAAGAAGGTAAAGATAACGATAACGACCGGAGAGTTCGTAATTGATATGATAACAAAGACAGGCAAATGACATATTGTGCTAGCCCTTGCACACACACACATTACACACAATGTCTCAGCTACTGTGTGTGTGGAGAGAGAGGGAGAGAGAAGAGATCTATTGTCAGAGGGAATTTGTGTAGGCTTGGAGGAGGAGGGGCGGGGTAATGAATGAATGAAGGCGAGATGAATAGAAAATGAGAAGAGATGTGTTAAAATAATAAAAACTGAGAGTGTGAGAGAGTAGCAATGTAAGTGTCGTCTTTCTAACATGCAAGACAAAAATAGGAGAGGGGGGGAGAGGATTTAATTGAAACATGTGTAATAATGAACCTCATCTGATAAAAATTAAATATTATACAACAATACGACCACCACCAATTTTGAACCGTCGTCGTCATCATCATCATCCACACTGTCTACCATATTAGAAGCCCACTGAAAAAAAGTGTCTTATTATAAATGATCCTCCTTCTCCAAGGTTATTCAAGTATGAATCAAATGTGAGTCACTCACACACACACACACACGACGCACACACGACACACATCGGGTACGTAATCCCTAGTCGAGACGGAGAGTCGTCACACAACACACACACACTTACTCTCTCTCTCACAGACACACGAGAAAACGTGTTGTAAAAAGAAGATGAAGGGAAAAAAAGTTGAGAGAATTGATCTGATGGTGATTCATTGTAAGTGTGTGTGTGCATACATTTTTATTGTTGTCTCGAATTTAGAGTAGTCTACTCAAAAGTCTCGGATCATAGAGAAAGAGAGAGAGAGATGCAGAAGAATAGAAATGGTAATGTTACACCATATAATAAAATCGTATTATGTGGAGTGACACTTTTGCACTCTTATTTGAGTGTACTTGTGACTGCGTGTGTGTGTGCCACTGTGTTCTATTTAAAAGGTATTAAATAATATTATTATTAGACCAAGTTTGATAAGTGAGACGAAATTTTTCATGTCAAATTTATTTTGAGTATCCTTATCCTTCGTTAGAGGAAAGAATTGGAATTGGAGAGAGAGAGAGTGAGTGCTGGATTTGTGTTGTGGAGGAACGTGTAATTATAATTATATGTTGAATTACATCAGAGTTTGATGCCTTCTGTATGACTAGCAAAAAAAGTAAATTTTTTTTGTACTACACATTACACATTTGCCTGTGTGGTTAGTGCGGTATGCCTTGGTCTATTAGAGAAGTTGGGACGGAGGGATGGAAACAAAAGGACAAATGTCTTGATACAACCCTCGAACACCACAGATTTATATATATATACGTTCATTAGATGAGAGAATTAAATACAAATGTATTTATTTATTCAAAAGACAGAGAGATGTGTGTGTACAACATGTGTCGGTGTGTGTTGTTTTTATGGAGGGAGAGAGAGAGAGAGTGAAAGGAAGAGTCAATTGTATTGATTACATATTTTAATTTAACTCTGTTGTCTTTTCCACATGGTAATTATTGACATTCAATAGACGGCTTATTAGCTACTACTGTACTGTAACTCCTACTCCGACTTCTTCTGATTAGGTAATGTGAGCAAGGTAGAGCTTTATTATTTCATGTGTGGTTGTTCTGATTTACATACTGAAAGAATTGTCTGTGTAGACAGAAAGAGACCAAAGGGATTGTCTTATGAATCAGAAGAAAAAAAAAAGTACCTTCCATTTTTTTGAGTCCGTATGAGTCAGTCCGACTCTCATCATCAGAAAGAGAGAGAGAGTCATTATAATATTAAATTTATTCCACATCCCTTCTTTAGTCATATAAGGACTTAAGGTGGAAAATATTATGTACAAATATTTCATTTCCACCTTTTTATATTATGTCTTCATATAAAATGTGTGTGTGTGTAAAATTAAATGTATCCTGTTTTTATTTTCTCTCTAAATTCTCTTGAAAAACCTCATTAAAAAGTCTATTTCTCTCTCCCTCTCGTGTTCCTTCGTTTCGGAAGTCATGAGGCTCTTTTTTTGTGACAAAAGGGAGAACTCACTTCATTTTTTTCCATAATATTTTTATTTCTTTGATGAGTAGGGGAGAGTGAGTGAAGCGGCCCTCCTTTCATTTTTTTGAAAGAACAACTTGAACAAGTCAACTTGTACACAGTATTTTCGTAAGAAAATGATGAAAAAATTGAGGATAAAATTATCAAAAAAGGAGAATCTACATGTACGATATGCAAACACACACTCACTCTCTCAGTCACTCACAGACTTATGGTAGGTAAAGGGGAAAAAATGTACGTGGGTAAATTACAGTAACTAGAATTTTTACAAATGTGCAATCCAATCCCAGACAACGCAATCAAATAAAATAAAATAGACACTCACAGAGTGTTATGAAATGGGATTTTTATGAATATCAGTTACTCCAAAAGAAAATATTATAATAATGTAAAAGAGAATTTGGATGTGTCTGTTTGTTGGAAAACAAGTCACAAGAGAACATGACAGGAGGAGCAACAACAACAATAACAGTTCCTGACCGAGGGATTTCAAGTTAACACACGAACTATTTATAATTATTTTCTTCCTCTGTCTCCGTCTCAAAAATGAGGAGAAAAATGTGTGTGTGTGTAAAAATCAGTCTCATCCACTCTACCATGTGAAATTATCATCATAAATAAAAACTCTTTGATAGAAGAGATTTGCCACAGCACAACACACACACACTAGCAACAAGTTTCAACCAGAACAGGCAAACAGAGAGAGAGAACAGCTGTCGAAATTCTTGTCCCCTCTTTGAATGGCAGGGACACAAACTTTATTTAAGAGACAACTGAGTGTATACATGTGTGTACATTGTGTATTAGTGAAAGAGAGAGAGAGGAACAATAACAAAAGGATGCGAAAAATTCCTCCACAAATTTTTTTATACAAACACACGACATAAATAAGGCGTTTAGAGTTCATCTTTATTTTCTCTCTCTCTCTCTCTGTCTGTCTCCTCATCCCATGTCTCCAATCCTTATCTCCACTCATTGTCTCCCTCTCCTCCTTGTGTGTGTGTGTCTCCATTGTAAAAAGTATGAGTTAAAAAACCTTTTTTTTTCTCCTCTCCTCCTTCTATAGTAATTACACTTTCCTCATGGATTAAGAAAACTGTTCAGTCTTACGGTGTCATCATCATTCCACTACGGTACTATTTGAAGTTGGAAAAATCCAGATCATTTTTGTAGGAAATAGTATGAATCGAAAACTTTTTTAACAAAAACACCGAATTCCATTCCATTGTTGTGTGCATATAAAACGTAAGCGACTGGATTTAAAATGTTTTGCCATGAGGAGGTAGACAAAAATCACAGAAATTTTTCTCAAATTCCTCACCAAATTCTTGATGGCTCTTTGGTCTTGGACTATTTTATCTTTCCTATCATCATTCTTTATCTATTCAATATTCTCTCTCTCTCTCTCATTGTCTGTGAATCTTCCTCTTGAATTTTTTTCAATGACTCCTCATTGCATCGTAGGTGTCTGTCTACAACATTTTTTTGGTACGCATCCTCAGTCTTTCCCTAATCCAATCAAGAAGTCATGAAGACAGGAGGGGAGGGAGAGGAGGAGAAGTTGCAGCCAAGACTAAATTTTCATTTTGACAATAGAGAAACATTCTTACCTTCATCCTACAGTTTGAGGCTGAAAGGACTGGGCCAAAAATGCTATTGTTGTTTCAAATGCAAAATTCTGTAATGAGAGTCTCTCATCCTCCTCTCCTCCTCTTCGTCTTCTTTTCATGTATTTAATTGAGTACACCTTTTACGATTTCTCGTCCCCTTGTTCCACTCATCTTGTCTTGTTTACATCTCCACATTGTTACTAATATGTACACACAGGGGGGGAGGAGGGAGGGTACATTCTCCTCCTCCACGCGAACAGTAGCAGTCTGTACGTAATAATAATGATAATAATGTAAAATAAAGCATAAATAAAATTTCCTTGGCAAAACATTGGGGCAGTGGGCCGCTCCCTTCATCCCCTCATCCATTCATCCTCCTCTCCTCCTCTCTATGCAATATTAGGCTGTGCTTTTCTGTTAGATTTGTGTTTTGTTTTTTTTCCTCTCCTCTCCCTCTCTGTTGTTTGTCGATGGAAAATATTGCAATAATCCTCTCCTCTCTGTCTCTCCTCGACGTCAAGTCGTAGATACGTCAGTCGATAAGCCTTTTAGGAAGATTGGGCGACAGTAATGAAGTACAGTGAAAGAATAAAAAAATACAGAAAGATGGTCGTCTTCAAATAATAAAAGTAGTAAAATCCACAACATGTCCCTTTACATTGTACACATGGACACACGTACACACACACACATGTATGAACAAAATGAAGAGTTTGCACAGCTATAGATTGTAATTCAAATGTGCAAGTAAAAACATTTTTTTGGTTTTTCTGAAACACTCTCTCATTATTATAATAGACAAAAATTTTTTGAATTTATATTAGTACCCCTTCATCATCTTCCTTTCGTTCATCTTCCCTCCTGTGTGCGTGTGTGTATGCGTGTGTCCAAACTTCTTACACCTTAACGCCCACGGTCAGCACATGTGTGTTTGGATGTGTCAAAGAAAATCATATTTTTGAAACATTCTTCTTCAACGACAATGATGTACAACACACACACACACACTCTAATAGTAGTACAATTAGAAGAGTTGACATTTAATTTTGTCAAGTTTTCTATATTTACGACTAAAATTTACACTCCCTCACAGAATTTCTCTCTGTCTGTGTGTCTCTTTCCCTAGAATTTTTATGTACTGTATATTTATGATGTAATATCATCAAAGCACAAAAAAAATTAAATGGCAGAATGCAAAAATGTTTGTGTGTGTGCAAGGCTCAAATGAATTACAATATGATCACTTTCGCTTCTCTTACTACTACTACTACTACTAATTTAGAATGGTATGTCTCCTTCGTACTTTTTACAAATTTCATGCAGTAGACAAGCCTAAGCTTCACATTGTCCTCTGTACTTATTTTCATATAAATATCCACTCGGACTATTATTGTTTTGTACACACTTCACAAGAGGAAAGGCCTGACAAGTTGATGTCTGTATTTGTGATTATGTCCCTCTCCTTCTTTCTTTGAGAAAAGAACTTTATGAGAGTGTAAGTGTAGAGAAGAGGAGATTTGGAGGTTTTTCGTGAGCCCAATTTTGTTTTCTTCAATATTGTGTGAATATTATTGTATAAAACTTTGTATTGTGTACTCAGCAACACTCGTGTCAGAGTGTGTGTGTGTGAATTTTCCTGTTTAAAACTTTATCATGATTATTCCTTCATTTCCAGACTATCAAAATCACACACACATACAATAATTGTAGATGTATAATGTCTTATTTCATGTCAATAATGTTACATTATATTGTAAACAAACCAAAGACAGTCCAAATTCTCGTCTCCCATTGTCCTTATTTATTAAGACGTGTTAGTCCTTTATAATTCACAGAGAGAGAGAAAGAAAAGAAATGAACAGTAGCTGGAGGCATCAGGAGCAATGGCAATTGTGTATGATGGTGTTTGTTGGTGCGTAATAATTTAGCGAAAAATTTTCGATTTGTACTTTTGAATAAGATTGAGACATGCAATATGCCAGTTTGCCAATATTATTGTTTTGTGCATGTGAGAATATAACAATCTTTGAGAGCGGGGCATCACATCACACACACACAACTTGCATTAATGGGTTTAATGAATGATGTTTTTTTACTTGGATGAGATGGTGAGTCAATGTACTACAATATTGTGAATTTGTGACGTGGCTGAATAACTCAGTTTTTGTTCGGAGAGGAGAGGAAATTGAAAATTAATTTTTTTTCCAAATTTTCTATTGTACATTATTAATTTAACATGTGTAACCTCTTTAAACTGTGAACACAATCAAGCAGTTAAGGTTTTCCTGTTATGTACATGTATTGTATGTATGTATAGAAGAATACTACAATTTTTCTACAACTTTTTACTACATAGGATAGAAGTCATGACATGGCCATCGAAATTGAATATTACGCAAGACGTAATTTTTGACCGAGGATCACAATTTACAAATTCTATTTTGAGTCCGAGATGAAATTGAGAGGAGAAGGGCTAACACGACTCAAAGTTTAGTCTCAATGAAATTGAGACGCATGTTTCCTTTGAATGCTTGTCTACGTCAAGTATCTCAATAAAAGGTTGAGTATTTGGTAATTTTTGTGACTTGTTTAAAAAAAAATTAAGAAGTTTCATTTTGACTAGGAAAGTCAAAAGTGAAGTTTGAAATGAGGAGAGGAGGAGAGGAAAAGACAATTCCACTCAAGTGTTTAGTAAAGTGTGAAGCGTTGACAATCTCCGTTTTTACGATCCTCCTACTCCTCCAAAAATCATGTTGGTGGATGGTGTTGTTGTTGGACATTTATATTGTGGGGAAAATGAAGAATTCAATGAGAAAAAGAGAGGAGGGGGAAGAGGGGGAACCATTTTGAGAAGAAAAAGAGATTTTTATTATACAAGACTGATCCTCCGAATGTTCCTTTGACACTTGTCTGTTGATTTGTTACAAAATTGTGTGTTCATGAGGTTCTGTTTCTCTCTCTCTCTCACACACACACACACTTTGCATCTCACATCTTTACTCTCTTTTAGCTGTTTGGTTGGATGGCGTAAAAATATGTCACATTATTTTCTACATTGAATTACACTCGAAGTGAGATGATTGTGTGTGTGGGTCTTTGTTCCATCTGCACGTATCTGTACTACTATTACTACTACTACACTTTTTTTATATTTACGGTTTGTCATCGTCCCAGAATTATTCATTGTGTCCCAGAATCTCCATCCTCCTCCTCCTCTACAGTCTCTACAGTTCTGTACTCTTGAACAAGACACACTGAGACATAGACTACAAATAATACAAGGGCTTTGTAATTGTGAGGTGATTCTATCACCTTTATTTTTTTTCCATCCATCTCTCTCTTTTCTCATTCACGCAATTCTTGCATAAGATGAGAGAGATACAGAGAGTCTTATTGAACTCTGTGAGAGAGTGAAGAATGATTTAGGGTAATTTTCAGAAAAGGGAAAAAAACAATCACTTCTCTCACTCTCATTTTCTCTAATTCTCTCTCTATCTCTCTTTCTCTCTCTCTCAGTCCATTTGTCAAGTACAGAGAGCGAGGGGCTGAAACGTGTGATGTGTGTGTGTGCGAGTGAATGTGTGAGTGCGAGTGTGCGTGTGGAAAATAAAATAAAACAAATTTTCATCCCAAATTCTAATTATCCTCACGCCTTTTTTATTCCCAAATTCACTCACAAATCAATGAAGGGATGACAGATAATTTCAAACTTGAGTATTCTACAATTTAGTTCACAAACTGGATTCAGATTCATGACCCTTCCTCCTCCACCTAATCCCCCTTTTATCCTAAATGTATATTAATTTAAAAACAATTTTTAGTATTGGAATCCTTGAAACACTCCTCTCACATTCTAAAATATTATCTCTCAAAATATGGACAATCTCCTACGTTAAGTGTACAGCATATATTGAGCTCAATCAAAAAGAGTGGATATAATTGGAACGCTTACATCTTTAAGTGTATGAACTTAAAATTCAAAATCCTGTACATGTATTTCATAATGTCCAACATGGTCATTTCTAAATGCACAAAAATAAAGAGGGATTGAATGATAGTAATTTTTTGTGATAAAATACTTAAAGTTATTTAATTTCCTCCACTTTAAACAATTTTCCTCAACTAATTCTTTTTCCCTTCATATTCTCTATGCGTGTGTATTTGTGTATTGTACAATTGTCAGTATTGTCACACACGCTGTATGACGATGTCATCTTCATTCATCATAAAATTAGAGAGAGAAGAAAGGATTGGAGGTTTAACACAAAGTTACTTTTTCTAGACAGTGCATGTGCTTTGTAGTGTGGTTGGGCAGAATAAATACATTTTTAGTTTAAATACACGCCTACAGTTCATTTTGAAGCCGAGGACTTAGGTAGGGATGATGATGATGACTTTATCAGAAAGATGTACATGAAGGACGTAGCATCCATTTACATAAAATGTAGAGAGGGAGAGATAGAGAGAGAGAGAAGAGGGGTTTTTGATGAGTAAGAAGATTGTTATTTACAAATTGATTCAGCTGTGACTGTACCTATTGCATTGCATAAGAAAAAAAAGAAGTACCTCAGATTTTGACAATGTACAAAGTCCCACTGTTATCTCATTCAGTCGAATACTAAACAAAAACCACCAGCATATCCCCTTTATCATCTTATGCGTGTATATGTGTGTACTTTTTTGTATCCCTCTTCACCCAACAATTTTTTTCAGACTTTAAATACTATAGCAAATTTCAATGGCAATTCTTCCTCTGTACAAATAGTACAAAAGGCTTCAGTATTTTCACACACACAGAATGAGTCTGGACTCTTGAAATTCAAATACCCTCCTACATATATATTCCTCGATGAAATGATCAATATTGATTCATTTTATTTTTTTAAATATTTATGCTTGTCACTACAAACTCTGCACGATGTATCCATTTAAGATGCAATGTGTGTTTGTGTCATTAATTTTATTTTTACAAACAGCTGTCATTAAGACATGAAGAAGAAATTTTGTAGCTTGAGACACAGCGAAGTTTTATTTCTGAGGAGTCACATCTGATACACAAGATAAAAGTTTACACACACAAACGAAAGGGAAGTATTTTGTATGTGTGTATCGTGTGAGTCAAGAGACAGACAGACAACAGAATGATGTTGATGATGATGAGTATGAGGTTGGCAATTTTTGAGAGGGAATTATTAGAAAAATTATTATTATTCTAGATTATGTAACCACCACGGGTGGTTGAACGAACCGACGAACCAAAACAACAACACATTGACGTTGTGTGTAGATGTACATAGTGTAGCAAAGAGTACAACTTTTGTACAGTACTCTTGTATTAAAATTTTTTGATAGCGTGCAAACATTTCAGAGAAAAAGAGAGATTTTGTTCCGTTTCGGTGGAAGCTGGAATGAAGAACAAGAACAAATAATTCACCAGGAAGGAGAAAATAAAAAAAAAGGAAATATATGATTTACTTTTGAAAATCCACAGACAAACTCATATGAAAATTTAACCTGTTGGTTCAATATGTAGTTCTCTTTCTCTGTCTCGAAAAAAAGGATGTGTATCAAGAAAGAGGAAAGTATCTAGTGTGTGTGTGTGTTTGTGTCTGTGCTGTATATTAAGAGTGGCAAGTTTCCCTTAAAAAGAACCTTATGGCATTACGTGTAGGCATGCAATGAAAAGAAAGAGAGAGAGAGACAAAACGGATAATGAGGAGGAAGCAAGGAAAAAAATGAGTTCGTCCTGCGAAATTCTTTCACGATACACACACACACACACAAAGGAAACAACAAAGGGAAACTATCATCATAGAGTCCCCCCTCCTTGTATTGTATCCTACAAAGCTACATATTTCACTGTATTTTACTGTCTTTTTAAGTTGTGAGTGAGTGTGTGTGTGGAGTCAATGTTTACACATGGAAAAAAGTAGGGAGGATGATGATGATCCCATGCCATTTCAACTATTCTCCTAGAGGTCATTATCTGATGATATTTCTCGAGCCATAATCTGTTGCTCTGCTACTTTTGCAGAAATTTTTTTGTGTCTGTTGTGTGTTGTGTCCGTATTCATTCGTGTGGTTCTCTCTCTCATTTGTTTGTTTGTGCCTTACTTTGACAGTATGAGCTAAAATTCCATCACTTACCCATCTCCTTGTTGTGTTCCTCATCATATTTTAGGTTTTATCATTAATGCACACGGTGTACAGTGATGTGTATGTAGAGTATAGTGTGTGTGTGTGTAAGGAGAGGGAAGGAGTTTGTGAGTTTTGGGACGATGAATTATGTAATACGTGCAAACGGAGAGTTTCTCAGGCTTTTATCTCTTCAGTTGATCACATCGCTGGGTTGTGTATCGTCTTTTGCTTCTCCTCCTCCTCCTCTTACTCTTGCTCCTTCTGTATGTGGCTTTAAATTTTTCCCATGATAAATTGAGATGAAGTTTATATTTTATATTTTTCATGTAGTCATCTGTGCATGTACGACCCTGTATCTGTGCAGTGTGTCTGTGTGTGTG
This sequence comes from Pygmarrhopalites habei, assembly GCA_009870185.1. Taxonomy (NCBI): domain Eukaryota; kingdom Metazoa; phylum Arthropoda; class Collembola; order Symphypleona; family Arrhopalitidae; genus Pygmarrhopalites; species Pygmarrhopalites habei. The sequence goes on from WJFB01000052.1 coordinate 116,548, forward strand.
TATGAAGAGTTGGTAGTGGGACTTTAAAGGGTATTAGTATTAAGTTATCAGACCCTCATCATCAACCGTCATCCTCCTTATATTACACATCTCATCATTAATTTTTGAACTTGTTCGTCTTCTCCTCCTTCTCAGAGGATCCTGCTTTACTTGTACATGTACAGTACAAGCACACACACACTATCTATGTGAGAGAAACCGCACAAATGAAATTATACCAAGGAAAATTTGGATTATTATTCATGTGTATCATGTGTAACTCATGTGTAGTCATATAAAATATTGTAGAGACAAGGGAGGAGAGAGAGAGACAAAAAATTAATTCTTACCTTTACCTTTCACCTAATTCAAATCCACAAGTCACAATGTCAATGTTGTAGGAGGATAACGTTTTTCAGCAAAAAAAATTAATTTCAATTAGTGACACGGCGGTGACAGGGAAATGTCAACTTTGGCTTAAGTAAATTGTGTGTGTGTGTGTGTGTGTCTGTTTGTGATGCATAGGGGGTGAAAAAGTCGTCTGGCTCATTCATCAAAGTTGTCATGTTGAAATTCAAATGAGAGAGAGAGAAGGATTCGTGTCACAATAATTGACTGCTCAATTTTTCCCCTGACCTTTTCCACATTAACAATAATAAGAGTAGTAAGGGAATGTGAATAGGGTCACAATATTATTATTGTAATTGTCCCTATTTTTACCATGTCGAAATTTTGTACAACATGTAATGTGTAGAGAGAGGGCACGTGGGGCTGAATGTCAAAATTAATTTTGTGAAAATTTTAAAAAAATATGTTAATCATAAATTTGGAATTAGTATTTAAAAAATCCTAGTCTAAATTTGAATAGGAAGAGTAACGAGCAGGAGAGGAAGATGAATGTGTGGAAAAAATTAAATATTACATTTTTATGACAATGTGAGTTACTTCTTGTTACTGTTGTTTAGATTGTTGTTGGGTTCACGAAAAGGTAATTTGTATATTTCAAAGAGTTTGTCTTCTCTCTCTCTCTCTCTCTGAGGATGAGAGGGCTGGCAAAAAAAAGTGATCCCCCCCCATGGACTTCCATGCTATTGTTATTGAATCTTATGAATGTGGTCATGTGTGTGTATTTTTGTAGGGTTAAGCGGGCTCACATCCTCTGCTTGAGACAATAAGGTCTCTCAGACAAGTCAGACAGCCCTGCTGATAATTTGTTCTGAGGGATATAGAAGAGTGATGGAGTTAAATTTAAATTTATTGATTTCTCATGATGGATTGGTCAAAGCAGAGTAAAGGTAATCCTCCGTGTGTACGTAATGGAAAAATATATAGGAAGTCTAGGGTTGGTTGGTTGGATGACTTTAAAATATTTATTGAGCCTTAAAATTAATTCTATATATACACACTCACTTATTTCTCCTTACAAAATCTCAAGACAAATTATATGATCAATTTAGTCGCTCCATGCACGCGCTCTCTCCCTCTCTTTCCTTTCTGCTTGTTTCTCTCTCTCTCTCTAGGAAATTCGAGGAGATAGAAGGGAGGAGAAGACAATAAAAAGTGCACGAATTATGGATATTGACAAATAATGGAGCACTTATAATCATTATCGATTAACTAAAAACAATAAAAAAAAGTTTGTTGGTTGTTTTTACAACATAATTTTCATTTTGAAAGTCAAGGAAATTTTTTGCTCTTCTCTCTCTCTGTCTCCTTCCTTTCCTTCTTCCTGTAGTCAAGCTAAGAGAGAGATGGTGATTTTTCATTGAAAGGATTTTTGCACCAAAAATATGCAGTTATATCTGTATGTGTACAATAGAATGACTCTGACCATTAGAGCATGACCCTTTGCTTGATCATCATTACTTGAATCTAGAGTTAATGATAAGCCTTCACTACTACTACTAACTTATGTACTAGTACAACGGAGATAGATTCATTCAGATAATGGCATCATCTCTTCAAAAAATCTAATGTTGGGGCATGAGAGGTGAAACAACCGGAATGGTTGTGTGTGTGCCTGTGTCTGCCTGTGTATTGTTATATCCCCGGGAAGAACTACTCTCTTCCAATGAGTAATCAATCGGAGTTTTTTCTCCTACAATTCTCTCCCTATTATTGACAACAAACTGTTTTTCCTCCTTTATCTACACTAAAGTTCACAAGAGATGTAGTCCTTGAAATAATACCAAAAGAGAAACATTAGTAAAGTTAATGGCTTCACAGATGATAGGACAGGAGGGAGGGAGGTTTTGAGAAATTACAATTTACGCACGCAAAAATTCGCTCTTACCTCAATATTCTTCATCTGTACCCCTCCTTTATAGTTACCTACTACTAACAATTTGTAGGTAGTAAATATAATGGTTGGATTTTTTGTGGACAAAAATATTTTTGATTTGAGCGATTTAAACATCAAAAATTATTGCAACGGGAGAGAGGAAGGAGAGGAGTGGGGAATGATTCTCACGTACAATGAATTTGTACATTTTTGTAACATAATATTTTATCCACACTCCACTGCTGCTGACGATAGATTTCTTGGATAGATAAATCACAGATTTTGACAAAAGATAACAATGAACTGTAAGAAGTGTGGATGGCGGGAAGAAAAACTGTAGCAGTAACAATAACAACTTGTTGTGTGGTGTAGAGAGGGTCTGGATTTACAATTTAATATTTTGTTGTCCCATAAGATTCCTCCATATTTTTTTCTTGTTGAGAAGCGTGAGAGTCAAGTCAAGAGAGAAAAAAAGGGACGACGTTGGATATTTTGATAATATAATGAAGTGTGGCAGAGATTTTGACAAGGGAGTGGGTGTTGAGTCTCAGTTGAAAGAGAGAGAGAGAGAAAAGATTTTGAGATAGTCTGAGAGATTATATTGAAGCCAGCGGCGGCTTTCGTCTTGTGTCGAATTGAGTCCACTGGTTATAAATATAAAGTATACACTCTTCCCCACAACAACGACAACAACAACATGTATTTAATAAAGATGAATTTTAAAAGAAGGCTACATTTGCGGAATACCTTTATGTATGTACAGGTAGTGTACAATACACGGCATTTTTAGTACACAATGTCTAATATATAATCTTATTGTGGTTTAGCAGTGGGAAAGATAGAGAAAGACGACGACGGCTACGCTGTCTTGTGTCTTGTGTACAGGGCTGTACACTCTTAATGTTTTTTGATTTATGATTGTTTATATTATTATGTACAGCTGATTTACCAGGCTTCTCTCTCTCTGTGTGTGTGGCTGACAAGTCGAGATTTTCCTAACCATCATCATCCCCTCCCTCTCCTCAAACTTTTATTCAGTCGATGAAGGAGGAGGATGACAATCGTGACACGATGCGTGCGATGTTTTTTTTGCTATGCCCTGTGCTGTGTAGATGTGCCATTTGCATTTGCAAAATTGTGTGACTGTGTGTGTATGACTTACTGTGAGAAATACTTTGTACATGAACTCCATTATTCAACACACACACACACACGTATACACTCTACACCACCACAATGAAGTGAAGAGTGGAGAGAGAGAGGGGGGGGGGGAAGATATTGAGACTGATGTGAATTTGATATTTTCTTGTTACGAGAGATGAGGTCATGTCAAGGAAAGGAGGAAGAGGACGAAGGATTATGATCATGTTGATGAAGTCGGGACTCTCTCACTGCATCTCTTCCTCTCTCTCTCTCTTTCTATACACAGAGTGTACATTGTAATGGACTAGAGCTGGGATATCCCCAATAAAATTGATTGCTTGCTCACGTAATGATGAGGGATAGCTGAGTTTGGTCATTTTAATCAGAGGGTGATCTATCGCTAATTTTAAAGAGCAAAAGAGTGAGGTGGATCATGTCCATTCTGTGTGTGTAGAAAGGATGGAGTCGTGACACTTTTTGCTTCTTCTCCTCCTCCTCCTTTTCTGCGTCTTCCATCCGTTATCCTATATAAGTGGCAGAAATAACAAACACACAAAGACAGAGACGGACTCTCCGTTATACATCTCACGAAAAAGTAGAACAAGGGTGTTTCACTACAAACCAGTATTGTGTGTGGATGTATGTGTGTGTGTCCATGTAATATTTGCTCCAGCCATCAAATGTAATAATAATGATATGCACCTACTTTGATTTTTATTCTCCCAGTTTATTTTCTGCTCTGCTCTACTCTCTTCATCCTCCCTCCTCCTCCACTGATCTTATTCCGCTCTCTTCTCCTGTCTACTCAGACAGTCTGCACAACAAAGGATTGAGAAAGAAGAAGAGTCTCACATTTTAGTAGTATATTTAAATTTACAACGTCCTCACACATTCCCCTTTCTTAAACACCTTCAATATCTCATCTTGGAAGAGCGTCTCTCTCTCCCTTCCTATCTCCCTCTCTTCACAATATTATATATGCTAATAATATAATAACAGATATAAAATCTTCTCTCCACTTAACCATCACAAACTCCCCTCCCCCAGTTTACATGTGTCTACATACGGCAGACTGAGAGAACACTCGAAAATCTTGAAGAGTCTCTCTCTCTCTTCCATAATATTAACAACCTAGGGATAATATAATACAAATGTAATATAATAGCGGCTCTCTCTATCCCTCTTTCTTTCTCTCTCTTAAGAGAGAGTCAGTGTGTGGTTAGTATTAAGGTTTGTGTATGTATTGCCGTAATTGTGTAATATACACAATTTTGTCTGCCGTCAAATGTACTCAATTGTACACACACACATACATTCGAACACACATGTGCGTATATATACACACAAATTATATTAGAGTGGACCGTGTGTGTGTGTGTAAGTCTGGTCGTGGTCTCATCTCTCATGACGTCCCTGTATCATTAATTGCGTAAAAACAGAAGCCCTACAATCATTTCCACATCGTCTCTCTCTCTCTCGTTCTCTTCTCTTACGAATTGATGAGCTTCCCATTTTCAGCCGGAGGCCTTTGCATATCAATTCTAAATGCATTCTCTGTCTGAATTTACCGAGAGAGTGTTCAGTGTAATTCTCACACGTTCAACACACATAAAGGAGGAGAGAGAGGGAGAGAGACAAGACAACAGAGAGAAAGACGATCTCGAGTCTCCAATCCTCTTTGTGTACACGTTGTGGAAGTGTGTGTGTGTGTGAAATGTAAGATGTAGTTTCAATTGTTTTGATGTGTCCACATCACAAGGGATGAAACATGTTGCTTCAACTATTTGAAGTTTTAGACGAGATTTCGATATACCGAGAAGAGAAGCAGAGAGAGACAGAGTAAAGAGAAAGAATACTCAGAAACACTAACTAACAGCCACTACAAGTTTGACAGGAGACGGCGGACAAGTCGTAAAAACTCCAAATGTTGCACTTTGTCCATTTTTTCTCACTTTTTCTCTTTCCCCCTTCGTATGTACTGATACATACTGTGTACTTCACAATTTAATGAAGGAGTGTAGGTAGTTGATGTGCTCTCAACTTTGAATTTTTACTTGTTGTTGTTGTTTTTTTCATATTCTCTCTAATATATTTCGGGATATGATGTAAAAACCTTTGTGTGTCCATCTGGACAGTTGAATTGCCGTACAGGGAAATTATATCATGTTAAGAGTAGGAAGGAGAAGAAGAAGGGGTTACAAGATTGTGTGTTCACATGTTACCTGACCACGTTGATGAGGAGTTGAAGATCAAAGGGAGAGATGAAAACTTGAAAGTTTTTGAAGCTGGTCAGTCACTTAAACCCCGCTAATGAATGTAGCCGGGAGGTTGAATACAGAGGAAAGCCTGCTTGCTCACTGATTAAAATTTTTATGTAAAAATCTCTCTCTACTCTCTAAAAGGTCCAATTGCTAGGTCAAATTCCATTACATAATCTTGAGTCTCTTCTCTCTCTCTCTCTTGGACAACTTCATGGTCATGTAACAATAACATGAAAGAAAAGAGTTGGATGATGATGGATTCAAGATTTGCAGGGTGAACTTTTCTTCAAATTTTATCCAACGATGAATAATTAGTTTAACTAATCAAAGTATTGCCGGTGGTGGTACTACAGTAGTAGTAGTAAAGGTATAGCGATATAAAGTGTACCCTTAATTTCTCTCAAGAAAAAATCGAAGGCCTTCTGGGAGACAAAGAGGGATATTATTTTATAGCTTGAATTAAACCACAACATGATTAGGGGGAAAAATATGTAATGAGAAGGAGGGATGCCGTTAATAGACACAAATTTACATTACTTGTAATTTACTCCAGTACAACTATTACTGACCACCACCACAGATAACATGGATACTTGTGAGGGAAGGGTAAAAATGTTTTTTGATGAAGCAAGTACCCCCCAGATGTTTTTTTCTTAAAAAAATAATGTGGAGAGAATAGAGATGGATGCCGAAAAAAAAGAAACTGTTGGCCACGTGTCGATTCTCAGAAGCTGTCCTCTAGGCAAAATTTTATTGTGGCTGTTCCATTTTTTCTTCCCTCTCCCTCCCTCTCTGTCTTTTAAGGGCTCCTGGACATGACGTGTGTATTTGTGTGTGTGTGGATCACAAAAACAGCTTGAATGACTAGGCCTATTTAAAAACTCTTTAAGTCTCTCTTTCTCTCTTTCTTCATCTCCCTGGGATATTGTAGAAGCGCACATGTGTATTACAATATGAAAAGGGCTGCACTCGCGTCTAATGACAATCAAAATACTCTTTACATTTGTAATCAGGTGCTAAATTGAGGCACACTCTCACTCTCTCTCCTTTTAAGATGTGTGTAGAGTATGTACGTAACTGTACAAAGTTGATTGAAAATTTGAATACTAGAATCAAAACGAGTATGGACAAAAAATGACTGTATTTAAATATGACACTGAAATTAACTGGATATGTTTGTCTGTTTTTTTGTAGGGGTGAGGGGGATGTGGACACACGGAAGAGTTCAAAGGACCAGTCGAATGGGAATGGGACTGTCAAAGTAGAGCGACGTGAGTCAGCCCGATTGAGTTGTGGAGCATCAAAATTTCTCCGTTCCCTTCGAAGTGGTGGTAGTCACTCAACCTCAACAATCACAAAAGATCCCTCCGGAGGATGTGGAGGAGGAGAACAAGTTAATGTCATTGCTCTAAAAGAATTTGACAGTGAAAATATTGACTTGGATGTCAGAGGTCAGGACAAGAATCCAGTTTTTCGACTCCCCGAAAGAAGTCAAAGTTTCCAGTCAAAATTTCAAGAGAAAAGACTCCTCGTTGTCACGTCCAAGTCTTCCGAATTACCCTCGTCGAATGGGAATCTCATCAAGATCAAACATTCCAGAGCTCAAAGTTTTCTTTGCAACTCTCAAGGTCATAATAGTACAACGGTCATCACTACAGCAGCCACTGGTGGAATATCCTCTTCTTCTGTTTCACCCTCCACTTCTTCTGCCGGTGGTGTAACCGCCGTCACAACTACTACACATCCAGTCAGTGCAAAGTTGACAGACAAATTAACTGACTCACATCATAGATTCTTTTTTAGTAAGGATAAACGTCATGCCCCAACAACAACGGCCACAAATCCAGGAGCCGCCGTCTGTACTCCAACCCGGGCTATTCCACTGAGTGATTCTATAATTTATGAAAATTTGGAAGTCATCCGTGAACAAAAGTCAAATGTGGCTGGACATCATATGAATAAAAATCCCATTTACTCCACAACGTCCACCCCTCAACCAAGGGAGACTCACTCCAGCAACACCTATTCAAATATCAATAATTTAGACAGACAAAGGATTTACAGTCCTCAGTCTCCAATTAATAATAATTGTAGTAACTATAATAATAGGCCAAACTCTTCACCCTCTAGTATGACAACTTCCTTGGAATGTGACCGTCGTTCCTCCTTTGAAACCCCCACATCCGACTACATGACTTTTGACTCTATCCTCGAAGAAGGGGAGTCCAAGTCAAGTCCGGGTAGTAAGAGCCAGAGAGAAAATAGTATAAAATCTATGTCACCCCATGATAAGACAATAATGAAGGATATACAGAGGATGTCATCCAAAACTCATGGTACAAATGGCGGGCTGAATGGTGGGATTTACTCATCCAATCATATCATCAAAAGTAAGGATAATACAAAAACATCCCCAGACATCCGACTCTCATCCTCCTCCTCTATGGCTGTTGAAGGGAGGAAATTGAGGAGGAGTATCTCAGAAGTCCCTTCTGATCGACTCACAACTGTCTCCAAACTTCAGACTAAAACCATGGACAATGCTAGAGCTCTCTACTCCTCCATTTCCAATGGCAATGGGTAAGCCTCATTTTTTTACATTTCATTTTTCTTTCTCTGCCATACTCTATTTTCAGACAAGTTGTGAACTTGTATGTCACACTACACGACTGTGATTCACAGGGCTTAATTTGTACTCCAAAAGGTACTGGAGCTCCTACCCGGAATGGGGGGGGGGGGGGGGGG
>WJFB01000053.1:0-124040 GCA_009870185.1 Pygmarrhopalites habei
AGATGTTGTATACATTCTCTAGATATTGTGTACATTCACTAGGTATTGTACACATTAGCTACTCTGTGCAGAATGGCTCCGACATATATAAAATCATTCTTTGAATTTTATGTTCATTGTTTTCACTTTCAATAATAAGTTTTTTTTTCTGAGTTAGTTTACTATTAATTTTATAGTTCGTACTTTCATCTGTACCGTCCACGATTCTTAGCAATCCAATCTAAATAAGCCGATATCCTGGTGTAAATCCCCGGGTAAGCACCACAGCCTGAAAAAATTTAATTATTCCGGTTCAACTTTATCGAAAAACTCCAAGCTGAAAGAAAGGTTACAGTGTGGAAGTTATACGACACATTGATTAAAATTTATTTTAAAAATCTTACCGATTCCCCACGAGACTGGAAGATATATTATAAAAATTATATTAGTAAAAATCCACAATATATTGTACAATTATTTAGGTACGGTATATACTAAGCATCGATTGTCGTGGTTTTCATACCTATCCCGATTTGTTCATATGGACTATTTGGATTCTGACGACGAAACAAGGCTCCACCTGAATCTCCCTAAAAAGTTCAAAGAGTGTTAAAAACGACTTATTTAGCAATTGCAATTAGAGACTTTCCGTTTAGTTTTTCAACAGAGTACAGCTAAGGCTTGAGACTATGTTGAAGAGAACAAAATTTGACACAACTTTGTAGCTCAAAGTATAAAAAAGTACACATTCCTTTCTGGATGGGAGTCTTCCCATAAGAATGAATGGGACGCTGGGTGTATCACTGTTTAACTTACTGTGTGCCATTGTTAATAAATGAGAGTTCCAATCTCATCTTTTTTACAATTTTAAATGGCATATTTTTTTCAAAAATTGAAGATGATCAAATAGTGTTCCCAGGCATCAAAAGGGACTACTCTGGTGGTTGGTTGACACGCCAGGTCATGTGACCAACCAGAGGTCAATGAAAATTTCATATGGGCTTCGGAGGGAAGCGATTTATGACGAACCCCTTTGATCAATTTTCTCGGTCTTGGGGGGAAAATACTCTCAGGGACCATGGCTAGACGAGCTTTCACTTCGATTATCGATATGACAAACCATTTGATCTGAAATTAACTACGTCGACAAAGATTATTTTTAATGTAAACAAAAGGTGAGTCATTTATGTCGAATTTGGTGATCTCAGGATGTCAAACGGGAAGTCATATGGACAATTGGAGAAAAGGCCCGTGCAGACTTTGGACCAGTGAATAATTTTACCAAGTTTCAAGTCAACTGGACAACTCTAGCGAATGGAGGAGGCCGCCCACCAACGATTTTCATCTCGAAATTCTGTCAAAACTTTCACTCGTTTAGTCATGAAATGAGTGTAGCGGCCAAACTAAAGGCCTAAATCAAAAAATTAGACACAACAAATGCTTAAAATCACTTTTTACGTCACATGAAACTATTTTCTAGGTTGAAATGTCAATGGTTTAAAAGGTCAACTTTGGTGACCTCAGGAGGTCAAATGGTTTGTCATATCGATAATCGTAGTGAAAGCTCGTCTAGCCATGGTTTCTGGGAGTATTTTCCCCCCGAGACCGAGAAAATTGACCAAAGGGGTTCGTCATAAATCGCTTCCCTCCGAGGCCCATATGAATTTTAATTGACCTCTAGTTGGTCACCACATGACCTGGCGTGTCAATCAACCACCAGAGTAGTCCCATATGATGCCTGGGAATACTTTTTGATCGTTTTCAATTTTTGAAAATAATATGCCATTTAAAATTGCAAAAAGATTGGAACTCCTATGAATATTTTTCAGTTAATATTTAATTACTTGACAAGCATCTTTGTTGGGTGACGCTGCACAGATTTGTTTGTTCCACACCCCATATGGCGCCATAGGTCCGTAGCGCTGCTGGCATTCTTGGTTTGTCCAGATCCTCATTTTCACACTTCTTAGCAGAGATTGTGTCGGACCATTAAAATAGATGCTCCCCCATCCAGAGAGAGTCGCTTCATGCATCCCGTCGTCCACTCTGGTCCCAGATTCGGATGTGAGGCATATCGGCATAATTGTATCGGAGAAGGGGAACGGCCATATCTAATTTGATTATGGCAATGTCATCTCTGAGTGTCGTTCGGCTGAAAAGTCGGTGTTTTATGAGAGTTTTGACATTCCTGACAATGTGTTGAGCCTCGTCTCTCCGGCTCAAATCATGGTCACCTAGAATGACCTTCATAAGCGGCAAGTCTCTGGCCGTGAACCTGGACAATTTTAAAGAAAAAATTATTCGAGTATTTAACATTCAAGCCACGTCTACATACTACGTGAAATGGCTAACTATTTGACTTACGTTTGGAAACAATGCGCTGCGGTCAAAACTATAAATATCAGGAAATTGTAATCCAATTATTTAAAAAATTAATTTTCAATGTTTACTGTTGTTATTTTCAGGGTAGAAATAAATACTTTACTGTGCATATTATCGATGAGGGAAGCTCCACAGAAGAAACGGTTATTGTGAATCAAGGCCACTTGCCACGGATAACTTCCAGGACTGGGTACTGTAAGATCATTTTATTATTATTTAATGTGTTGGTCAGGGTTGGACTTTAATCTCTACAATTTAATTGTGCTACTATTTACCCTCTCCTCCGATGACCCTAGGAGTTCCACAGTTGGAAGTGATGACGGGAGTTGGAGTTGTGGTTGTTGTCCACATGACCGAGACTGGAGGAGGACTTGGAGGTCTATGACCCCCTGGCCCTCCAATCCCAATATTATTGATATTGGAACCCCAGTTTCTTCTAGTAGTAGTGGTCAGAGGCATTCTTGTTGTCATTGGAGTTGTTGTGGTGGTTCGAAGGGTCCAGGGCCAGTTTGGAGCAGGAGTCGTCGTTACTTTAATTCCACTTGGATTGTGTCCACAACACACTCTGGGGAAGGTTTGTCTCGTGCCTGATTCTACACAAATATTTATTTGTTTATTTTGATGTCCATTACATAATAATTGAATCATGATTAATGGAATGTCTTTATTACGTCCTAGAGATGGAGACGCGTACAAATGATTGGTCGTGGCTCCAGATCCAGTCTCTTGTCCATCATCATCACATTGTGAAGAAGACTCCATGTAAATGTTAGCCAATGCCAAATTTCCTACTTGTTTAAAGTTGGACTCGGGTGTGTACAGGATTGGGTAACTTTAATATTCAAAAAGAACATTAGGCAATTGATAATATGATCTAAAAATAATTTTTAACAATACATATTATGTACTTTTAATTAAAAGTTTAACCATTGTCTGAAAGATGCACATTTCCCCGATTCCCCTTCTCTCGTCATACATTGTCCTCCTCCTCCTCCGATCCCTGGTAAAAGAGGTGGCCTCTGTCCAAATATACTACCGCCTCCAGGAAGTCCGATCCCTCCAGGCCTGTCAGAAAAATTAAAACTATTATAATGCCGTTTAATGAGTGCAGGGGAAAAAAGTATATTTAGCATGGAATCATTTATAGGTAAAGTACCAGCCTGGTGGAAAACCCGGGAATTGTTTTTGACTTCGCCATCGAATCCCTTCAGACTCTTGAACTTCTTCCGGTGCTACAAAATATATATTTTCATCTTAAAAAACTACATGTCATTTCCAGGCTGAAAAATAAGTAGGTAGTCTAATCTTGTACCTTCTATAATTATAGAGTCTTCATCTGTCCACGTGATGGCTTGGGAAAATTCATTAAAAGATACTAATAGGACAACAAAAACAAAGCCCAGGGTTGGTGAGGATGATTTAATTATTGTAATCATTTTCCTTGTCAAAAATTCATTTACAAATCACAGAGTGGGTATGTGTGCGTGTGTGGGGTGACAAACGTGTCTTTTTCTCCCAGTGTGCCACTGTCTACCCTCTTGAATCATTAATTATGGCGAGCACATAACGTGTTTAAAGGAGAGGGACAGAGGACGGTGGGGCCATTTGACAGAAATTATTTGACACTCTCAAAACAACCAACTGCCACAATGAACGACTAGGTGAATGATGAAGAAAATAATAATTTAAACGAGAAACATGTACACACAGGAATTTCGGCTTTTTTTTCTCTCTCCCTCTCTCTGTACTCTCCACAGTTTTCAGTGACACTTAATTTTTGTGAAATTTATGGACTAGTCATGTGTGTATTTGTGTGCACACACACTAGAAAACATGAAAGACACTTGATATTCCAAAACTGTAGTGACAGGGTCTGAACTGAACACAACAACAAAGACAGGGCAGACACACACAGAAGCTTTTTTCCTCACTTGAGACACACACAACTGTCAACAGGGACAGTCATCCGACAAGTTGAACGAAAATTTTGCTCAACTGTTGACACTTTTATTGGACCATTGTAGGTTGGGACGGGAGGACGTTCATCATCAACTAACTGAGTGAATGAAGATGATAATGATGAGACTAGAATTTCTTTCCCTAGGATTATAAAGACTGAGGAAAAATTGATAAAAGAACTTTTCCTAACAAACTTCACGAACGTCACAGACACACACACACACACCACAATCGTAGTGGATTGATTGTTGGTGTAACAATACGGGAAAATAAGTTTGAGCACTAAACAGTATGAGGGAGGACTGACAAGAATCAAGATTAGAAACAGAAAAGAAGAGGAGGATTAGGGTTTAGATCTTATTATTATTCTCATAGGCTACGTTCCATCTTGTTGAATGACAGGATTCATATGTTCATTCCATTGTTGTGAAGGATTAAGAGTCAGTGAACAAGAATTGTTCCTTTTTTTGCTCTGGTTATCTCCCTCTCTCTCTCTCACTCACTCTGACCAACACCAACCCCGTCAATGTTTTATTCGTTTAGTGTGTAAAGTGTAATGTAATATATAATAATCATGATCAAATTCTTTAAATGATCTGACTCAACTTTTGCAGCTGAAGTGTAGGAAAATCAATTTAGCCTGTTCTACTCTCATCTGCGAAAATATTATATATTACACACAGATGGAGGATTTTGATACAGCTCAGCCTTGTGTGTGTGTGTCTAGATCTGTGCGTGCTTGTCAGAACATCGGATGATTGCCAATTTCTGCCAGACAAGATGTTTTAAATTAGCCCATTCACTCGGAGTAAAGTATCATCATTAATAATTACTCCAAACATGTTGGCCAGTTTTACTATCATCTGGTGTGAGGAGAGAGAGAGAGTGTGTGTGTGACCAGAATACACAAGTATGGACAGTCTCGACTTGCCTCTCTCTCATCTCTTTTTCCCTTTGATCTTCTTCTTATTCTAATCTCCTCGTCTTTTTGTTGTAAAATGATTCATGTTCTTGATCTTGACTCTTGTTACTACTATTAGCACATTTATTGAGGAGAGTACTCCTCCGTACATATGTAGTAAGACATTAGCTCAAATAGTAATAGTAGTAGTAGAGGTTGTGCATGTGTTTCGTAACACGTACATTGTTGTGGTATGGCAGAGAGAGGGATTTTTCGCTCACGGCTTGGGCGTTGTCTCATCACACTGAATGTTGACCTGCCCGAATAGAATATTGACCCTCTACTCTTTCGCACCCAAAAGGACATTTACATTTTTCATTTCTCATTTCTCTCCACCGGCAGGATCACTATTCATCATCGTATACTGTGATTGTGTGTGTATGTGTGTGTGTGTGAGTATGAGATGTAGTCAATTTGCAACAACAACAAGAAAAAATGAAACGCAGTAAGTAAAGTCTCTCCTCTTCAGATGTTTCTATTCCTCTATCTTTTGTGTGAGTTGTGGAAGATGGGTAAAGGCGAGGATTTGGGATATAAAAGATGGGACTATAGGGATTTGGAGAAAATTATAGGATATAACATGTAAAGCAGGTGATTATAGTAATTGATTAACTCTCCCCACAATCCACACACACACAGAGAAGGAGCTCAGGAATTAATTCAATATGTACGGGGAGTAGCGTAAGGTAATGTAAGAATTCTTGGGGTGTACGAGGATCGTCAGAAATGTGGAATTTTTAATCCTCCTTCTTTTTGGCAATGAGGAAAGAGGTTTAAACCGCTACGCTGTATTCTATTGTAGTGGTAGAAAGGAGTCCCTACACCTGATACTGTAGGAAACGATTCATCTTTGTTCTTTGTCCTTTTGGAGATGATAACACAATTGGATTGAATTTTCAAATTAGATTGGTTTTTGGACATGTGCCCACTTTCTCCTGCTGATTTATTTATTTAAGATAACCAGTAGGAAATGAATTTATTGCTTTTTAAAATGTTTGTTTAGAGAAACGACTTCAGAGAAAGGTTGGGGTGACAAGGTCAAGCCTGGAATGGGTTCCGTAGATGGAGACGACGACGAGGGTTCCTTGTCCACTCGGAATATGAATTGTTGTAAAAGTCGTACGAGGAAAAGAAAAATTCTCGCCTTTTGCTAGACTTTCTCCAAAACAATTAGTGACAAAGTTAATTTTCACATGGCTGTCTAGAGTGTACGTACCGATTTGGAATGAAACTTGTCAAGTGGCGTCGGAGTCCGACTTCTTTTAAAATAGTTTTTAAAATTTTTTTTACCAATTTGACCTCATTTCTGTCGTTGAGGAACCTGACTGGATTAAACGTTTTTTTTATTATCCCAAACTTTTTCATCCATGTGGATGAAATGATGATGAGATGCACAAATTTATCAGGATGACTGTTCCCTGTTTAATTAAAATTATGTACATCTCAACTTGACTTTTACACTAGAATTACATAATATAATTTATTCGAAAAAAAGAACACATAATGCATTAGTCGGTGTATATATTTTTTAATGTTAAATTCAAGGACAAGGAATTTCCAAAAAAATTCAAATTTATTGCAATACTTACAGTAGCTGGGTCATAGTTTAAACTCTTTTCGAGAGTTTTCCCAAAATCCTTGACCACTCCACTACAAGATGTCATTATTCCCCATATTCATCAGTATTCGCCAGTTGATTATTATTAATAATGCAAGTTATGTGAAACCTAAAGAAAATTAAGTTCAAAATTAGATTATTATTATCTAATTTCTATAGCTAAAATTTCTATAATAGTCAATTGTTGTTGTCTAACTAGAATCTTTCAGGGAAATGCCCAATGGCTGACACGTCCAAAATTGGAGAACCCATTAAATGGACTTGATGATTCGGTCCTGGGAAATTACTGACAACTCCCGTCGTCAAGTCAAAACTCGAACAGAGGGTGAATGACCCTGTTTGGGACATTCCCAACATTTTTTACTCTCTCATTTTCCTGAAGAATCGCCCTTCGAATACGCGTCAAAATTCCACTGAGGATAATGGCGAAACTTGTCACTGGAAAGTCCTCATCCATTCTCATGTAGTCTCTCAATATTTTGATATGATGCATTTGACAGTGTTGACTTTCAACACGAATCCATTTTAAATTGGCGAAGATGTTTAATTTTGGATTATATCGCCAATTAATGTCACAGGCTTTTTTCAAACTTTTAACCGTATCATACGTTGCAGTGAAAGGGAAGGTCAAATCTCGAGTGAATGACATTTAATGGAGTAGATGGACCTCTTCGAACCTTTTCTAACGTTTTGTTCACTTCACGTTTAAGGACTCCAGTTTACCTGAAAGGTTTCTTCAGTAATTTCCCTGTAAGTGTCAAAATACTTTGTGCGTCAGACAAATCCGTTTGTTGACCATCATGTAAAATGTTGATATGATTTTTTACATCAAAATGTTCAAATCTTCTTTCCAAAATGAGCAGCCCAACCAGGACTCGACACTTTACATCAGTTCTGGACAGACACAGTCTGTAGACTTTTTGATTTTCCAATCCTTCTCTTTTCCCAACTCACATTTAGCCAATTTTTCATGGAATGACCTTTGACACTCCTCCACACTCACCGTCCTTTCCACAATGGCGGAGACGATGAGGAAGAATTTCAGATTTTTGTACACCGAATCGGAAGAAAAGAGGGAACTAGTCGGGGCGGAAAGATTTTCTGAGACAATCGACAACATTTCGAAGGTCACACACGTGATGGATAGTACGACTGGGAATATGAGAAGGGTTTTCAGAATTACAATATAAAATTTATTTATATGAAACACAATACAACATAATCACGTCAGTGCTCTGCCCAATGAGTGTGTACTTCTAGTTAACTTAAAGCCTTCCACACGCTGGCAATTTTGTGTTTTCATATATTCTCTCTGCTGTGAGAATTTTTTGAATTAAATGAGCATCACAATCGGGTCACGCGATCCTCAACAGTGACACAAACACATGCATCGTTTTTTTAACCTTAGGGTCTATTTCCCTCCAGTAAAGTTTTTCTCATTTTATTCTAGTTACATTCAGATTTTACTAAGGGTTCATTTTGCATTTAATTTGACATTCAGAAAGGAATTACAGTAAAGGGATAGGATATGATGATGAAAATATTTCAACCAATTTCATACAGGACTCTTTTTTTCTCAAGACGTTGGGAAATACACACACATAGTATGTGATTTAGTTTACAAAACTCCATTGTTTGAACGAATTTGAAAATAAGATTAGAGGAATTTTTTTGTAGTATCCGCAGCTGTACCGTGTGGCAGTCAGTCAGTCATGTGGCGTGCAGAGTTGGAAGGCTCAATTACAATTTTACACAGACAGTAAAACTCCCCACTACTACAACTACCATTACAAAAAAAATATGGGTGACTTGAGCTACACAATATGCAGTTTAAAGAAATTAATACTGGATCTCGTATGCGATGATGGCGAGAGAGACTATGATATACATGTATGTATTTTATCTCACTCCCTTCAATTTCAATATCATGAAAAGTTTGCATTGTCCGGGTTCTCGGAACCTTGTCACCACACAACAACATATCTATATATGTATGTAAAGCTCCAGCATGGAAGCATGTAAAACACGAGTAGTAATAAATAATAACACTGTCTCATTCTCTGTCTTGTCTACATATTGGTATGGATACATGAAACCGCAAACTTTTAAGACACACACACAATTACACTTAAGACATCAGTTTGCATACTTTACGCATACACCAACAAATTTAGTGTCTCTGTCTCTCTCTCTCTCACACGCACACACTTTTGAATTTTGACTTGTTGAATTGATTTCAATTCCCCATTCAGAAACTCTTCAATACAATACAGGTCATAGAACCTGTGTGTGCACAATTTTCTGTCGTGTACAGCTTCTATTTATTCTTTTACTAATTTTTTCAATTTAATATTATTCCAGCTCTTTTTCATCACAACACAACTGTTGATCCAGCAGAGTCCGTGTTTCGTGCCTTCAAATTTCTAAACTGTAATTGTACACGTTTTAGGGAGGAAGAGAGAGTAGGGAGGATTTGATCTATACACACACAATAAGCTAGATATAGAAAGTGTACATGGATATACTGTGAGGAATATTAGGAACACGCACAGAAATTTGTGATCTCACTTTAATAGAGAATATTTTTATTTCGGGAAAAAAGGAAGAGCATAAAGATATTTTTCTGACCATGTGGGCTAGTGAAAAGTTGATCTCTTCAAATTCTATTACAAATCGGAGACCGAAGAAGTGGTGGTCGTTACTCATGCACAATAATCTAGTCTGGACACTGGCCATCATCATCCTTCAATCACAATTTGCTCAAGGAGAGAAAAAAGTCAAATTAATTTATGGGGTAAATGCTGGAGGCCCGGCTCACACAGATGTTTTCGGCTTTCACTATTTGAAAGATCCCTTAGCAGGGTCGGATATTGGTATAGCCTCGGATTACGGGAACCGACTGAATACTATTCGTCGAACTTATCCTCAAGGTAAATCGAAGCCAGGTTTTTTTTAAATTAAAAAAATAATCCAATATTAATTATTGATTTGATTTGTCCTCCAGACGAACCCCTGTACAGAACTGAAAGATACAGTGAGGCCTCATTTGGATATGACATTCCAATACCTGAGGATGGAGAGTAAGTTCAATTTGTCATATTTTTACAGATTGTACATGTCTTTGGAATGATTTTATATTTAATTGTTTTGTGGATAATTTCTGGATAGGTACGTCTTGGTCCTGAAATTTGCTGAGGTGTATTTCCAAAGGGCCGGTCAAAAGGTTAGGCAATAAAGATTTTTGTCTGCTGAGGATAAGGATGGAATGTCAAATAAGATTAATTAAAATCCCTTCCAGGTTTTTGATGTCGAATTGAATCGGAAACATTTAGTTGTGTCAGACCTGGATATTTACAAGGAAGTTGGGTTGGGAGCAGCTCATCAAGAAATTGTCTCGTTTACAGTCAAGGATGGTGTCAAAAATTTGGTCGTGAACGGGGAAAAATCTCCAATTAAAAAGAATCTCATCCGGCTTGAATTTTTGAAGGTAAATTTGATAGTTATATTAAACATAAAGTTAATTCTGATGTTACAGAATGATTAATTAATTAATAATCTACCCATTTGCAGGGACCGTATGATAATCCCAAAATCAATGCGTTTTATGTGATACAAGGGACAGTGGATGGTGAGAGATAAGAGAAATCGTAATGTTATGTAATAAAAATTAAAACGATTTATTTAATTACATTCTCTTTTGTGTAGACATTCCTCCATTGCCAGCTGACGATGAGAATCAAGGTGACATGGACGTGGAGGAATTTGAAGAGGATGAAGGTAAGTTTTTCTGCTTTAATATAACGTTTCTGAGGATTCCTATACTTACATGTACTTACTACTATGAATTTTTTGTGTAAAAAACAAATTGTGATTTGCATTTGTGTATTGTCTTCAGATGACGAGGGCGACATGAATTTAGATGGGATTCCTAAAACGAAGGACAATATTCAAAATACACCAGGTCAACGACGATACCAAAGAAGTGGACACAGTTTAAATGACCCTTGGGAAAATGAATCAATCTGGTCAGCCTTTGGTCCTTTGGGAATCGCCCTTTCTGTTTCTTTAGTCCTTCTAGGTATCACTGTTAAATTTTTCAGAGGTGTGTGATTTAAGCTCCATGTGTGTTCCATATTGTTGTTGTTTTAATTTATCAATTTGATGAGTTTGTACCACTAATTATGAAGATAGTTTATTGAATTAAATTATTGTTCATTTTTTATAAAATGATACTCCAGTTCAGTTTAAACCTACAACTTTATTCACCATAATTGTGAGTCCAGAACCAGAAGAGTATGTCAAAATATTTTTTCAGTGACAAAGAAAGAATACTATAATGACATACATAACTAGTTCACTAGTATACTTCCAAGCAAGGCCCTTCACTACCAAATCTGTAGATTTGCTTCCAAAGAATTTAATGACAAGGATCTACACTCTCTTTCCCAAACTATAAATTAATGTTCCAAAGAATTCCAGTCACAAAATAAGCAAACCTTCAAAAAGGTCAATAATAGTTAAGACTTTCAAAAATTGCAGTAGAAAATGTATGCGGATGACGATAATGAGATTCTAGAACCAAATTTTGAGAAATTACAAACATATGAAGACTACTTGGATTTTTACGTGACATGGAAGGATTTATTTTATCTGAAGAGCGACGAAACAGCCAGGACCATTGTGACCCTTGGATATCGGTACATACTTCCACATATTTAATTGCTACTCTGAATATTAATTAAAAGGAAATATCAGTGTAGGGTTTTTTTAATTCAGAGTACCAGAATTACTGTCTCGAGAACAATTCGAGTTGATTTTGAAGAATATGATGGTGGAACGAGAGGAAAAGAAAAAAGATGACACTTACTTGGCCAAAGGTTAACACTTCCTTTCAATTTAAATACCTCAATACCCCCTTTAGGTTATACTCTTTTACAGAAGCTTGAGTGGCGTTGAAGTCCAGCATGAACGCACCCTGTTAATTTTTCAGTGTTTTTTCTTTCTCAACAGTCTCAACCTATAAACTCGTATATTTTATTTATTTATTTAGAACTACCCCTGAATTCCATCACCTGTCCTCTCATGCAGGCCTTGGCTGCACGTGAAAAGCAAAATAGGACTGGTTACGAGTCTTGTATAATTTTTATCCGGGACACAAATAAAAAAGGTCAAGAGATTTCTGGCTACATTGATTTCAAAGCTCGTCTGGACAAAGAACAGAAAACTTGGTTGGACTATTATTCTGGGCGAATTAAATTAGTACCAGACTCGTAAGAACAATTTAATTTAAACTATCTTCTCATGAATAATAACACTAATATTTACATATTTATTGGTGTGATTTTAGATCCGATCTTTGCTTCTACAACTGGGCAACGTGAGTTACATTCAAAATGTACCTTTTTATTTTTTAAAAGCAAACATGAACCAATTATAATTTTTTTTTGAAAAAAATCTTTCAGTTTCTACTGTTCCTGTAATTCATCAGAAAATTATGCAATTGTGGTGAGTGTGTCATACAAACAAGTAATGAATCTTTACGGACAACTGGAGCAAACTTCCACTGGATTTTATGTGATAATTGTTTTGCATTTTCAGACTGATGTCAAAAATGGACTACGTTTCAAAAATAAACTTGACCGGAAAATCATCACTGTCAATCCTTTTGGATATACGGGGGACAACACAACTCGTTCCACGGTGGTAAGTACATTTTAACAAAGTAATGTAATTTATTATTATGCATAATGAAGAAATTTCATTAATTGCTTCATTAATTGTTTTGTCTTTTTTAGCTGTCTCCTAATTATGTACAATGTGCATTGTACGATCACTCGATGCGATCCATCCATCTGAGCTGAACTTTTTGAGTTCCTGTGTGATAAATTCCTCATTTTCAAACCAAACCAAAATTTTCAGTGTTTTTTTTTATTTACTAGGGATTTCATAGCAATCTCCTCACAAGTCTTTTATTCATTAAAATATACAAACGTGCATCATATCTACAGACATACTTCGAAGCGTGATCAAAAAAATAAAATAACAAAGTAGTAGTATTTGTGACCGTTGAAAATTCAAAAAATAAAATTGAAATCAGTCAGCTTTTTTCCCTTTTCCAGTCGGTACTAAAACAGAGTAAATTAGGTGAGCAGTCCAAAGGGCAGCTGAACCACCAAAGGCAACCAAAGTTAATTTCCCTCCGATCGAGGTTTGACCCAATTTTGTCAATTGTAGGATTCCCATTGTCAAAACTGCTCTGAATATTTCGGATGCAGCCCCCAGTTTCCGATTTTCCAAGATTAAACCAATACTGGTCAAGGAAAAGATGATGTAGGACACTGTTAGGATGACTGTCAGTTGAGAGAAGGTCTACAAAATATAACAATAATTAATCAGTAGAATACTAACTGGAAAGTTTCAGTTCCAAGAGAAAAACTAACCATGTCATATTTAGCCAGGTAGTCGAATCCAGCCAACACAATTAGGAAATGAATCACTGCGTAAACGTTTTGCCTACGTAATAGGATAACTAATTAATTCTTTTTTACTTTGAGCAGTGATTTTAATTTAATTTCCAAGGATGACTCACCAAACACTGATTTTAGGATTAAATTTTTCACGAATGGGGAATTCGGGGACATCCATTGGATCTCCCAAACGGGGTTTTCCTGGAGACCATCCTGGTCCTACAATCAGATTTTATAGATTAATTGACAAAGAACAGTGGAATTAATTAATTATAGAAATTAGTCAAACCTTTAAAGCAGACACTCAATTTGTCACTCCAGTTGGGCAATTCCTTCATTCTTCGGTAGATTTTGGGGAAATAGAAAAATTGTAGCCAAAATGGATTGAACGAGTTGACATCTGAATAACAAAATCAGAGATCATTTTAAATTATGAACAATTAAATCATAAAAGGAATTTCATATATTGTGATGAAGTAAATAACCTTCAACAAGTCCATAAATAATTTTCTCTCCAGGTTCTTCTTCCAGGAATGTCTGCTCCATAAAAACATTTCGTTAATTGATTAGCGAGAATTTGATCATTATCAGTTAAGGAAAATTGACAGTTTAATTTAATTGTTACCCCAAACATTCGGTCCCAAATAATGAGTGCTCCAGCATAATTTCTGTTAAAATTGTACATGTTCATTAAATTGAGGTTCATATATGTGACAGGATAAACGAGTTAAAATAAATTACTTGTCGAGTAGTCGCCTATTTGATGCATGATGGAGTCGGTGGTGCTATTTTGGGGTCAGAGGTCATATAATTAGTTCAGTCAATTTAATATTTCTGGTACTAATTAAATTAAATCTTACTTTGGGTGTGTTCAAAATGTACTCCAGAGGTCCTAGATTGTCAATCAATTCCGTGTGTATCCAGAATTGAAATATTAAATTCTAGGAAGAAAATTCACAAATTTACTTCAACTTTATTAAATTGAATTTAATAAATTCTATTGACTCACGAATTGTGCATGAATGAGGAAAATTGACGGAGGAACAAAAAATGCGAGGGGCAGATAGAACACCCATGCAATCCAGCCTTGGAAAAAACTTTGTCTAAAAAATTCAAAATAAATTGTCAAAATTTAGTTAACAAAGCTCAACTTTAAATTAAAGTCTTTAACTGCATCTACAATGTAAATAATTTAAATTATAACCTTAGGGCAGTTGTTAGATTGTACTCTTCGCTGCTGTCTAAAAAAATGTATTTCAAGTTTTTACATACCTCAAAATGCAAGTATTTAAAAATAAATCAATTTGATGAAGAATTTTTAAATAAAAACATACGGTGCACTTGGTGTTGGGCCCAAAAGAAATTTAATTCTATTAAAAAATAGATAAATCAATTAAAAGCACTGTCTACAGCATAATGCAGTGAAAGGGAGAGTGGAAAATATTTGTAGCATCTCGACGCCGCACAGCCGGTTTGGCGCTCCAGTGGTCCTTACTACAATATAGATTGACGCTCGTGCAAAATAATTCACCGAAATTTCGGGTTTCGGAAAGTTCGGGTAATTTTGTTCGGGTGTCGCTCTACTTTGTCTGTCATTAACTTTAATCAAACTAACCATGAGCAGCTCTGTGGACCCAATAGTATCCAAAGTCTACACCAATAGCAGCTATGTACCAAGTCAGGGGAGAATCCCAAGGCAATTCCTTTCACAATTTCACAACCAATCAACTCTACATATATTCGGAATATAAGAATTATTAATTTGTAAAATTGTACTTACCATCAGTCGATAATTGTCATAAATTTTGACGTAAAAATAACTCTCAATCCCCCTAACCAAAATAAATCCACAACCCAGGTAAATCCCAGTCGCCAGACTTGTGATCCCGTCATTTATTCTTGCTCTTCTTTTCCCTAAATAATTATATGTCGTACATGTTGATAATTTTCAATCAGTATTAAATCAATTACGACATAATCTCAGCAGTATTTTTTAGTTTTACCTTTTGCTCGTGAAATGAGGTATTCAAGGAGAACTGTTAAAAATTTGATTTTTTTTAAAAAAAGAATTTGCACACTTTTATGAAAAAATAATTAAATTAAATTGATCAACTCACTCATAACAATAAAGTATGGTGTCGCCTGTACAAAAACACAAAAATATTCCATTTAAATTTAATATCCCGAGCAGATTCAGTTCATCTTGCAAATCTTGCTTAATTTTTACCTGATTGACATAGTCTGGATTAGGAATGTCTTCAATATGTTCAACATACGTCTCAGCTATTTAGAAAAAACCCAGTATAAGTAAGTGATTCAAAAATTTGTTATTATGTGACGAATTACCCGGATTGATCAGGTAGAACATCCGACCGAGTCCTTTTAATGCCTCCATCGTGTAAAAGATCACTAATTAATTAAATGCCAACACCTCACAGTTCAACTCAATTCACTCCAGCTCCAACTTCTGAAGACTGACATTGAATACGACCACAACAACAAATTATGTAATGTTTATCACCAACTTCTTTGTTTCCTTCTTATCATGGAGGAGGACCACTGATAACTTCACTGACTAACATCCCCACCCACACACAAGAAATACGGAAATATTATTATACCAGTCAATTTTTGAATATGCCTGTAATCTCTCGTACGATTTTTATTGTGTAGATAAACCACTTGAATTGACTTGAATTGAACGTTAACAATCACACACTGTAGTTCCAAAGTGGTTGTTGTCCACTAATTAACTCGATCGGACGACCTCATCAGTTCACAACGAGAATGAGAAGACGTAAATTCTATTGGATTGGCACGTAGTAAGTTTAGTTATTGACAGAATAGGAAACTGTCATCCACAAAATTTTATTACAGTCTAAACCAAACATTTGGATGATTCATGCGTGCAAATCCACACACACACACCATCATCATCCGACAATAGGTCAGAGTTTGTCTGTCGTGTGCGACAGTGTTTTTTTTAAAAAAATTGAGCACAACAAAAACAGGCGTAAATGGTTGAGTCAAAGGTACAAAGAGCAAAAATGTGCAAAGAATTTGCACACTTTGGCAGTCCAAACAATGATCCTCTTATTTTATTTCAAGTTTGACAATAATATTTTTCTACCACTACACTGTAACACACACTGTAACATTGATCTATTGTTTTAAAGTCATTTAGAGTAATTACAATTATCCTGGAGCACACAATTTTTTTAATTTTCCACTTAAAATACCTGACAACACTCACATTCCAGTTCCAGTTTCAGTAAAATTATCCCTCACGTCTCACGATCAGTCGCCACTCAAAATTTACTGTGACACATGGTCTAATACTTTAACCAAATTATATTTTCTGATACACAAGAGAGAGATGAAGCAACTTCATCCTCGGATGATCGTCTGTCCTTTTTTTGTGTGTTTTACTCATTGTGCAGTCTCTGCAGCAGAGAGAATGAAAAACCTTGATTTTTTATGACCGTCCAATTTGGATGCAGACGACTCAATTTACAAAGAGACCCTTTTTTAATCCTTTAAGTCATTCCACTTCCCTTCTCGACACACAATGTAAAGCTCTCCATTACATTTTATTCCTCAACTTATGACATTCCTCCTTATCAAACTTTATAGAAAGGAAAAATCCTTTGAGCAAAACAAGATTCCTCTTGGTTATGAATGCATCATACACAACAAGTATTACGCAAGAATGGTTTGTTATACTGTAATACAGACTTATGCATGAAAGTTAATACTGTTCGTGTTGGTGGCTGAACGTGGTTCTGTTCAAGGTCATACTCTCTGCTAGGGTCATTTTATTCAGATTGCACAAACACTATAAAAAAACAGAGTAAAGAGAATACTAGAATGTTGCCAAAGAGCGAGCAATACGTTTTTCAGTGCACTGTACCTGTCAACAAGAGTGAGAGAGAGAGTCAACACGTGTGAAATTGGATGGACTTTAGAATCATAATAATATTAATTGATTAAATAGAATATTAATGGCTTGACTCCATCGTCCCATCAACAACTTGATTTTGATTTGATCAACTTGAGGGTGGGGCGATTAATTGTAGAATTTGTACTTTACTTACCAATTGGAGTTGAGAGAGAGAGTAAAAATAATTGTTATCTTGTTTTCTTTTATCATCAAAAAATTATTATTGTATTGTATTTTGTCCCTACCATTTAATCTAACTCTTTTGAAGTTGAATCCAGGGATGCTACAAAATGATAATATATTGGAATCTAAAAAAAGTTGGTTCTTTATTAAATAAATATACTCACTCACTCACTAATACATAACAATTGTACGATTAAATAAATCAATCATTCCATCCCACCCATACATTAATATCAATAATATCATCTTTTTTTGAGTACTATTTTTTACCACAAATTGAGTAGTAGCTAATTTTCTGACAAGGATTTGGCAATACGTATAAAAATATAATTTTCGCACTATAAATACACGACTAATAAAAGAGTAGAAGATTTTCCTGTTATAAAAATATAAAAGATTTTGTAAGTTCACTCTGAAGTATTCAAAAAAAATTAATGGGATACTTATATTATGTGTATTTTTTTCTTTTAAATGAGATTATACCAAAAAATATATTTAAGTATGTATGAAGAATTAAATTATGACTTTAAGGATTACAGAGTACGAAAGACTAAATTATATGCAGTGTGTGTGTGGCATCAAGAAGGTCACGATGATGATGAAGGTGTCGATGAGGATTCTGCTAATTGTGTTTCTATCCACTCAAAATATGGATTGACCCTTGTGAAAACGGGTGGGAAATCTTTACAACCTGGAAATCCAAATTAATTATTACAAATTGACCTCATTTTGATAGTCATATTTATTATTACTACGTACCGTAGCCCCATGACAGAATACCAATTTGAAATTGGACGTAGTCCCCCTCGTCATCTCCATCATATCTGCAAAATTAAAATTTCCAATTAAGACGTAAATGACTTGTATTAAAATTAGCAAGTGATGACATACCTGTCGACAATGTATTTGGGTGTTGTGTGATTGTGGGCATTGACCCGTTTCCCTTTCTCGGTGATGATGAAGAGTGGAGCTCCCGTGTTGTACCTGGAGAAACAGTCATTTTTCCCGTAGGTGAAAGCACACACCATTTCATCAGTGATTCCGCCCGGAGGAATGTCCCCGTATTTTGCACAGCATTCTTCATTATTCCACACTCGGATGGAAATCTCCTGGGCCATCGTCTTTCGTCGTCTCCTATAATTGTATTCATTTAAGTTAATCCTTGAGTCCCTTTTAAATTCAATTTTATTTAAATGCCTTGGAATAGTCCATCCGGACAGGATTGCCTCCTGGTTTTCAAACGTTGTCGACACGTCCTCGTTAGCCTCACTGAAAAAATCCAGAAATATAGTTGAAGCAATAAATCTCAAAATTATTTGAAGAAGAATGATTTGAGAATTATTTTTTGTTAATTTATCCACCTGAAACAAATTGGTTTGGGTTGTGGGTCCTTGTAAACTTCTTCAATTCCATCATCATAGTCGAATATATTTGACTTGTTGAATGCTGGAGTCTCCAGTTTCACGATAGCAATGTCGTTGAGCTGTACATATGAGATATGGATTAAATTTTGAAAATATTTAGAGAAAGTTATTTTGATTGACTTACCAGTGTTTTGAAATTGAAACCCTCATGAATAATAATTCGGGATACTTTCCGATTCACAAATGGGGATGTGATATTGGGTCGTTCGGAATTGTAACCAATCCCTACTTTCACTTTCTCAAAATCCATAGAGTCTGGACTGAAAATTGAAATGAAATTTTAAAATCAAAATCTTACAAAACAAGACCCCACACTAAACTAAGAGTAATAAATGCCCAAAAACATGACAGAAGCAACCAAGCGGCGTTGAAGTTGCGCAATGTCCACAGACCATTTTAAATCCACTTTCCTCCCAAATTACAATTTAAATTAATTTAAAAATTTTACAATTAATTAATCTTACTTTGTAGGGAAGCAGTGAGCAGCAGTCAAAATGTGTTCGGCATCAATTAAGGACCCCATACAAAACATTTGTCGATCCACAAACAACGTCGCCTAATAATCACAATTTTAATTATAAAAACTTTTACTTTTCCATCCAAAATGTCAATCAATTTAATTCTTACCATCCAAGCATATTTATTCTTCAATGATAGACTCTCAGGTCGTTTGTAGTCAGCTGTCCTCCTCGCTGCACACTCCAGGTGTGGTTTGATGATACACAATTTACTTGGAGAATTTTTCTTGACGATGGCATTCGATGAATTTGTAACGCCAGTCAAATTCCCATGGATTTCATAATCTTGATCCACACCATTACGACTTTCAGCTTCTTGTCCCCCACTCGAGCCAGTTGAAGAAGAAGATTTCCCAGCCCCCTTTTTATCATTGGTGTCATCATGTCGATGAGAATTTTGATTTTGTGATTTTGGACTACCTCGTTGTTGAATACTGGGCATGATGAGAGCAGATGCAATTGGTGGTTGTGTTGTTGTTCTTGTCATCTCATCATCGATCATTACATCCGTGTCATTGTCATCATCCCCACCCCGCATCATCATCAACATGACAGCTGCAGTTGAATTCATATCTGTCTTATTACTATTCGTACTGCTACTATTTGTATGATGTGTCCCATTGACCCCATCTGTCCCATTCCCTTTGGAAGATTTTTGTAACTTTAGAATGTAGTCAGGCATGAGGGGTGCAATGAGTGCTTCAAAATTGGGTAGTTCTTCAATCATGTCTAACATTTCTTTTTCCGAGATACTCAAATTACCCATCCCCCCAGTTTTATTTGGACTTGGGTCAAGGGACATTGAGAGGGGGAGGGAAGAGGTCAAATTCTCCATTTGACTCTTGATGTCCGAAATATTGACAATCTTCATAAAGTCAATTCCCTTTGGTTTTTCACAACAAATCAATTTGTCCCGGATATCTTTTGGAAGAAAAATCAATTAATTTTTATTATGAATATAAGAACTAATTAATGGGATAATTTGATGCTTAATTACCTGTAGTTTTGTTAGTAACAAGATTAACCACACTCTCATACCCTCCCAAATTTTCGTAGAATGGTCGTTGATGACAAGAGACGGAAGACTCCACGTCCGCTTCCAATAATGCCCGATTTTTAATTTTCCCTTCCTTGGTGAAAGCATTGATGAAACAATCCCGGACGGGTTTACATTGTCCTGGTTCATTATTTGAAGTGATACAATCCAGAGTGATGGATTCGTTGGATCGTGGGAGAGTTATAGAGATGAGGGGAAGGGGTAGACTGGAATTGTCAATTTTGGCTGTGTCCAACTGAGCAAGGATATCCTGGACTGAGTTGACCTCCCTTTCGTCCCGGTATTGTTGTAAATTTCCGCGGCCTCCTATTGATATTAATCCTGGGTGATATTAATATTATTTATTTCAGAAATAATAAATGCAGATTAGACTGTTATTTTGGCATTTCAACTGGGAAAACACCGTACTCAAGATTCGACCCAACATTTTTTAGAAAAGGGGAGGAAAAAGAATGGCACACTTACGTCCAACAACGTAGACTCGGAGTGGACCTAGTTGGAAGGGTCCCACAAGGAAAAATGAACAACAATGAAAATAATTATAATGGAAAAAAATACACAAATGCTAATGCTACAAAATTAATGGGATTACGGATCCGAATTTTTTACCCCATTGAACCCACTCCCTTTGACCCTGGACTGTGAGCGCTGAAAGGACAGTCCCCACCACAAATAAAGTCACTGAAAAACTAGACGGCATCTTATCCTCCTTTGACCTGACCTGACCACAAACACTTTCCTTTGATCGTTTCAACAAGTAGACACAAGAATTTTAATACAAGTCCAACTTGAGAGAAAAAGGTCACTTTTAAACACACATGTCAAACCTCAGGTCAATTTTCCTCACACAATCTTCTGAACCTTCTGCACTGAACCTTCGACCTTCCTTTTTAGTGTTAGTGTCAGTCCTCTGCAAAAACTGATTCAAAATATTGAAAAATCAAACGAAATTTCTGATCAAAATGAACTGAAGACTGTCAATTTTTTTTTTTAAAAAAATAGAAAAACTAAATTCCAAAAGAAGACGAGGGAGAGAGAATGAGAGAAATTAACTATAATTATAAAAAGGTTATAATTATAATTGGAGCTTCCAAAGCTATGGAATTAGACTGAAGGAGAGGACATGATGGGTTCCTCACTAAAATCCAACTAACCTTTCCAACCCGACTGGTCACAACATGAAGACTCGTCACCCTCAACTTTTTTTGTCAGTGACACTCTTTCTCACACTTTTCAAGAAATGTCGTCGTACAACATATCTGGACGATTGAGTCGTCCCAACTTTAACTAAAAAGCTAAAATATGATTTCTTCACAAAAAAATCCACTCTCCTCTTCTCTCTCTCCTCTCGTCTTCTCTCTTCTGATGACCACCACTCTCTGTACTTTCTTAACAAGGAAAATCATAAATCCCATTTCAACTTTGCCCATCTAAAAAACTATATAATCATCCATACATTTAGCTAACCCTTGTGTGTGTGTCGTGTGTGTGTGTACAACAAGGATTTCAACAAGGAAAAAATCCAATGTACATACATACCATCATTATATCATCAAGTCCACAACACCCCACACACACACACACACCAGTCAAAGTCCCTTCGTTTATATTTAATACTTGGATTTTGTGTAATTTAGGTTTACGTCCCTGTATGTGTGTGTGTGTGGACTGTTTAGAATCTACACTTGCACTTTCGTTCAAAAAATTGTAAAGCAGTAAAAAAGTAGTGTGTGCAATGCAAAAGGAACTTCATTATCCACAGAGAAACAGAGGGTGTGAATTATAATACTAATATTAATTCATTTCACCTTTACTACTTTGAGTCCTTCAGTCCTCCTCCTGCCAACTGTACATACTTATTAAAGTTGGCATCCACAATCCTCCTCCTCCATGTTCTTCTTCGTTTGTTTTATGACATTGACCGATTTGATTTCAAAGGTGTTCCCCCCCAACTGAAAAAAGGTGAGTGTGTGTGTGTGTGTGTGTGTGTGTGTCGTGCAATTGATGAGGATGATACACTTTATTTATACACACACAACAAAGTCTGACATCAGTCTTAAAAAAGATGAGTATATTTTTTTGCAATAAGTGCAAAAAACATTGACAAAGAAAAAACAGAGTGGGAGGGAAATCCTATTATAAATCATTATAAATTACACGCACACGAAAAATCACGTAAATATTTACTTGTGTGTGTGTGTATTCTGGGGTTTGATCAATCACACACACACACTGTGTGCAGTGTCTAGTGTAGTGTGTATGATGACCACTAATTAATTAGCACTCTTTTCCATTTATAAACTCTCATTAATCAAGTAAAAAGTATTATCCACCATTAGCTAGTCAGACTGATAAGTAATAATAATATTTAAAATGTTGCAGCAGTACAGTAACTGCTGCAGTTAAAGGCAGTGCAGTGTCTTCATGAAGATGTAGATCTTTTCTCACGATAAAAAAGTAAACTTGGAGAGAGAGAGAGAGGGTTGTGTGTGTGTGGAGGGAATTGACAATTAAACACATTTTTCCCAGCCTCGATATTATGTATTCAGTGCATATTAATAATGATATCACACACACACAAACCCCCATTCATAATCCATGTTGTTGGGCCACCAGTGAACGTGTGTGTCTTACTCATTTCAGATTTGACTGGACCACCCCTCAATAATCGTAACATTGTAACATCAAGACAACAAGAGCGATGAGAGATGTCATAAATAATGACAATATTTCAAACTGACTCTCAAATGTGGTGGTGTCAGAGACACAAAGACAGTTATGATAGTGTGAGAATATTTTTTTGAAAAAATGAGAGAGATAGGGAATGTAATGTAATCTGATGAGAGGAATGTCTCAGATTTTTTGAGAGAGACAAATATGATAGTGTCTTAACTTCTTTATTACTTTTTTCCTCATTTTTGGTGAGAGAGAGACTATGTCAATATACAAATATTAATTTTTGAGGTGTAAAGTTCTCAGATTTTCATAACAACTGTTATTTATGACTGACTCAACTCTCTTTGGGTGAGGGACAAATCCCTTTCAAAAAAAAATGTGTGTGTGAAAGAGTCAAGAGTGGCTTTGATAAATTTACACATTTGCACTTTTAGAGAAAACAGAGACTGTAAATATGAGCTTGATAGTGAAACACATTTTTTAAAAATATTAACAGTAATTTAAAAGATTTGTCAGTCGAAATTATGTAAAAAGACTGAGCCAAATGAAATGTTAGACTTGGACGCCACTCGAATGAATTTTGCCTTGATTTGAACGTAATTCTAAATTAGACGTGTACAAAACAAGTGTTTAGTGCTTACGTCATTTTTTTCAGTAAATATCCAATCAAGATTGATGCGAGTTAGTGCGAATTTGCAGAAAAAATGACCAATCCCAATAAAAAATATGCAAGAGACAAAATATTTACTTTCATAAGACATTGATTCCTTTTTATTTCTCCTCCTACACGTCATTTGCAACTTGTATAATATTTTAAGTTAACATTCGGATTCAAGTCAAAACTGTATTTTTTTTCTCCCTTGTTTTTATATATAACTCCAAGCTACATTATATTCATTATGTAAATAACATATTTAACCAACCCGCTTGTAGTATAATATCTTATTTAGTATATTAGTATTTTCAATACAACTATTATTTGTTAGATCTTACACTTCTACCACTTCTTCTCATTATTCCTCTTTTAATATCTCCTCCTCTTCTCTTACGTATCCTAAATATGTTTTTTCTACATAGCGCCAGTCATATAAGATATATATATATATGTGTTTATATATATATATTCAATATGTAATTTTAACTCAGTAATGTAAGTATCATCATCAGTGTTTTTAACCAACCGTTTTTTTCTTCTTCTTTAAAAGTTAATGATATAACACTATAAGTATTATGGTATCATTAGTAATATGTATAGTAGCGTCATACTTCGTACCTTGTGTACAACAATTTTATTAAAATTATTATTAACAACTTCACCTTCACAGAGCACTTTTCACTTCACAAGCACACAAAGGACATTTTTTTAAATGTATAATTGTTTAGAATATCAGATGCCATGCCATGTCTTATGTAAAGTTAATTGTAATTATTTCAATTGTAATTGTTAATTTTTAATTCACTTCCTTTTTTTTCTTTGTGTATGTAAATAGTTCAGAATTATGTGAGTTGTTGTTGTTGTTTTTGGAATACTATAAATGTTTTACTCATTATGTAAGGGCATTTTCCTCTTTCCTTTTGCATATTTTTTAAAGAGTTGACAGCACTTTTTTAAAATGTCATACGTGTTGCTTTATTATTTTAACTATTAATTGTAGTTTTATTGATTCTTCAAAAAATGGATCATCACTTCATCCCTACTTTTCTCTTCTTTCTAGTAAAAAGTCAAAATCTTACCTTCTTCTCTTACAGTAATTAAGAAAAGTTTATTTACTACTGTTTATAAATCTTGGAAATTGTTAACTACTAATTGTATTTAAGTACATTGAAAATAAAGGGAATTTTCTTTCGCATTAATACGTAAATTTAGTGTGTGTGTTTTCTGTGTGTTTTGTGTCACTTTTTTGGCCAAAGCATTGAAGAAACCAGTTTTCCGCAGCTTCTACAAAATTTTTCAGTTACGTTTTTTTAAACCTGTGTAAATTAAAGTTTCTCTCGTCATTTACGAAACGAACGCAGTATTTTTTTGGTATTGAGAAAAAACGGAAAACTGATTATTTTTTTTTTGGATCTTCACTGCCTACACTAACAACTAGAAAATGAATCTTTATTATTTTTTAAGTGCTTTAATTTGTCCTTCCTATACAAGTATTTTTAGTAGTTATGTCATATTTTATTTAGATAGGCTGTGGGGTATTTTGTTTTTTTTAGAAAAAACGACACTTTAGTATCAAAAGACTAGAAACCAATTCGTAACATTTTTTGTAATCATTCATCAATGTCAGTAATCCAAGAATATCATTAATAATTTTTATTTACGTATCCAAACATCCTACATCATGACTTTGACTAATTCTTAAATTGTTTTTTATAGGACAATGTGTGTTAGTATAACAAGAACAAGCAATATTTATTATTAGTTTATTATTATTATTTTGATATGTTTAATTAGTCAATGCCAGTTAAGTTGCAGTTGAGACACTGCGCACTCGTCTCTCTCCCTTTGCTTCCTTATTTTTTCTGGGGGGAATTTATTTATTTTGGGAGTCAGTTTTCACTTTCTGTTTCATTATCCCTCACCCCCACATCGCCATTCTTGTTTCTTTGCTGCACCTTTTTCATTTATTAGTTTCAAATGTCTCTTAGAAAATACAAAGATGATACTAAGTTACACTAAAGGGTAAATTAACTGACTAGTACTTTGGGTTTTGTATTATTGAATTTTGGAACGTATGGTGACTTTTTTTAACAGTGTTTTGCTCCTCCTCCTTGTCATTATTACTAAAATAATTATTACATTAGATTTTTGTGCTTGCCCATCTTGTATCTTCTTTCTTTTCTTTCATTCCATCACTAAATATTTTCTTACATAATTCTATTTTGTATATTTTGTGTGTTTTTGCTCCTAATACTTTTTATAACTTTGCAAGCGAAAGCTTTCAAGTTTTAGCTGCTCCTTTTTTTGAAAAACCTACTTTGTGTTTTAAACGTCCAGTTTTTTTGAACGTTTTACCAGATCAGTTTGTTAGGTAACGGATTTACAAGCAAGTTCACTATATTGAATTTTGGGGAGTCTGGGTTTATTACGTATGTTTTTTTAACTAGTATAGGCGTTTAGGGTAAGGAAGATGAAATACTGTCTTTCCTTAATTTGTTTTAAGAACATGGTCGGTTTAACATCGCAAAATAACTATTCGTTCGCTTGTGCTGAAACTTGGCAGAAAGCAGACCTTCCTCACCAATGTTTAAGTCGGCTATTGCTTCCCTTGACCTACAGAGGTCAAAATGTAAAGAGCTAAATTCACAACAAAATGTTGGACTTGGACACCACTTGCTTATATTTTCGATTAGTGGCTACTGCGACTAAAATTTTACTACATAAATGGACATGATCGGCGTTGAAGTCTGACATTTATATAGAAAAATTAGAACATAATGATGGAGTTCGACGCCGTTCACGTTCATTTCCATTGTAATTTTTTTATTTGCTGACCCACTAATCACAAATAAAAACGAGTGGCGTCCAAGTCAAACATTTTTTTGTGAATTTACTTCTTTACCTTTTGACCTTTTTAGGTAAAAGAAAGGAATCGCCCGAAAAGTGTCAATGGAACGAAAATTTATTCTGCCATGTTATACCAGTCATATAATTTGTGTGTGTGTTGTTTTTTCAAAATAAAAATTTGGAATAAAGAGAATCATGTGTCAGATTACAATTTGTAAACCAGAGAGATTTAATTAACAATTTTCTCATACACAAGCTTAGCTCACATGACAGTCGGCAGTATGAAATTTTCAGTTTTATTAATCTGGAATTAATTATTAAGGGCTATAATAACCCCCTGTGACCTTTGACTTATTTTTCCAACAACAAGTTATGTAGGACATGTATAAAAAATTATGACAATTTGTTTTTAATAATTGTAAATAGAGTACAAATGACAAATAATAAAAGTTTGACTTGACTGTGTACACATTTAACTTTTTTAATGATATTTTGGTGAGTCAAGTGGTTCTTTTACACAAATATTATTAATGACAAATGGAAATATTACAAAATGTAGTACAAATTGTAAATTTGTTTCCCAATTTGTCCAAATTTCCCAGTTCACGTTCCAATAATAATTAATTAATAATTATAATGACGTCACGATTTTTTATACACACAAGTCATTAAATTTTTTCATATTTGGTTATTTTCCCTACTGACTTTTGAGAGGAGATCCTTTTCGACAATAAGTATTTAATATTATTACGTAATTCTGAGGCGTTATGTAAATATTCATTTGGAAATCATCCCTCCGTGTCTTCCACTAGTAATACCATTAGTTAATGTATTTAGTTTTACATTAGCACAATTAACTGTAGACTTTCCCTATTACAAGTACAATATATATTTTATGTATAATATAGAGTATAATTCAAGATATTTAACAACAACTATAAATCTCTCATATTATTCTTCGGACTAGGTCAGTGGTTGTACATATCATCATTTTTTAATTCATTTTAATAATAATTAACTTAATAACCAACGTACAAATTTACTATGAATGATAATTGTTGTATTAATTAGTACAACAAACTTGATTAATATGATATTGGCATGATTGATCCTCCGAAAAAATACTTTTCGAGTATCATGCTAAGCACTGTCCATTTTTAATACAATTTTAATAGTAGATATAATATAATTATAATAATTAAATAACGGAATTAATGCTTTTTTATGTCTATCGATTGATTGTTCTAGTTTTTTTTCTCTTTTTATCTGTTTCCTGTTCGAAAAGGTAGTCAAAGTCGTAGTCTTATTGTTTTAGTAGATGCTCACGATTAGTAGTCGCTGGTATTTTTTTAGTAGTACATTTTACCAACTACTTTTAATATTTTGGGGTTCACAAATTTCATTTTCCACAGTTTATTTATAGGAGTGGAATATTTTCACCCAAAAAGTATGTTTTTCAATCAATTTTAATAATAATTAGGTTGACTGGCTTAAAGATTTCAGAGCTTTCTTTCTTTTGAATAATACTTTCTACTTTCTCCCATTTTCTCCCTGGCGGTTCTCTCATTTTCAATTTTTCCTTGTCGACCCATTCTCTCTCTTCACAAATGGACAATCCTATTTATGTATGTAGTAGTATATTCCAAACCATTCAAAAATTTTATGTATTTTGTTTTTGTGAACAACATTGCATTGTCTTAAAATTTACACTCACACATACGCACACATTTTGTCTTACGATGACCCATCTATGTTTATTATACAAGGTATTTAAAGTGAAAAAGCTTATAACATCGTCATTCTTCTCCCTACTTACTTTTACTAACATTTTACATTGATATTTTCTTGTTTTATTGCTTTTTTAATTGTAAGCACAGTTTCGAGTTTTTTTTTCTCTCCGGTCGGTCGTCTCCTCTTTCCTTAGGTACTCTTTTGAGATGAGTTTTTGTTGTCATCTCCTCAGCAATCTTAAAGTTTTCTGTTTTTTCTTGTCCCCCCTCCGATCCTCCTCAGGATCAAAAGAGGAGGAGGAATTAATTTTCCAAAAATGGAGAGAAGAAGAAGTTTGAATAAGACTCTCATATTTTTCAAAAATGTAATACAATTAATAATAAATACAATAGCTCATAAAAAATACAATACAAACATGGCTGACTCGCGTATCTTTCTATCCTATGTATGTAAAATGGTACGTATTTAAAGGGCTGTTATCTTCCTCAAGAGTTGAATAATACTGTTAGTGTGTGTTATTTTTTTAAATTGCTAAATGTTAGTGTCTTAAAGTCGAAGGATTTTTTTAGTGTTATTATAAAAGGTTTTTTTTTCAAAAAGTTTTTTTAGGCTACAAATTTTAGTAGAGTCAATGGAGAGAGAAAGGGAAAGAGAAAATTCCCCAATCCCATTTCTTCTCATTTCCATCATTATTTAGTTTTTTGCACATTTTAGTTTTTGAACAGAAAAATACTTTTTTTCTTATTTTTTCCAATTATTCTTTCATTATATTTTTTTTGAAAAAATGTAAGCGTTGGTTATTTTTTTTCTGGTAGAAAGAGAGATAAATATAATATGTGTGTAGAAAAAACATCCAACAGTTTTACACAATTATTGGATTTAAAAATTGTCTAAAGCCGTTATCAAGAATTATTATTATTGTTATGTGTGAGTGTGTGTGTTGGGAAAATATGGGTAAAGGCGAGAATGTAATTCAGTTTAGTAGTTTATACAGTACAAGTACAGTAGTACGATTAGTATTTTACTCTTACATATTATGAAAAAGGTGTGAGCGCGAGAATACTTATTTGTATTTTTTTAATTTAAAAAAAGGAACAGAGTCTTGTACTCAAAATTCTTTGTCTAGGTCAGGTAGTCTTCCTCCCCATTTTCCTCTTTGATCGTGTAACAGTCAACTTCGAATGCTTCCCGACCTATGCCAGTAAAAGTTATGTAGTCAGTCGATATTTTAATTGAACTTTTTAAAAAATATAACTGGACAATTACCATCTAAAGAAGGTGTGCGAACAGGAGCGGCTGCTCGACCCAATCGAGGTGGAACGGGAGGAGGAGGAGGAACTGAATAAAATATTCAATTTAAATATAATTTGCGAAAGTACGAAAGTGGGAGATTAAAACCGAAAAATTCCCGCTTGGCTTCACTCACCTTGCAAAGGAGGAGACGTTTGTGACGGTCTTCGGTCTAATCGGGGTGGAACGGGGGGTGGAGTGGCAGGACTTGACCCTTTACTATTGCTACCCTGAGATTGGACAGTTGTGGGAGTACTCGTGGCGCTACTTGTGACTAAAATTGCAAAATAAATTAATTAGCGACGCGATAAAGACTTTCACTTTACTTTTGAAAATTTACCATCACTCGTGCACACAGGCCCCACAATAGTGCTAGTACTTCCCCGTCTCGAATCATCTGGTGGACTTTCTTCTTCTGATTGAGACTGAGACCTTGACTGAGACTCACGAGACTGACTCTCCATCTCCCTTTCTCGTTCCCGATCCCGATCTCTCCTTGCTCTCGCTGACATACCTGGTTTGGGTGGTGGAGGTGGAGGAACATTGATGGGTTTACTAGATTTGTAATTATTTTGCATGTCCTCTCCATTCATTCCTCCTCTTTCTTCTGTCATTCTCGATGACGACGACGTTCCTGAAATGTTACACTGTGTAAATGGTGAGTCCATTTCGTACCGACCTGACGACAGTAAATCATAATCTTCTTCATCTTCTTCCTCATCCTCATCTTCTGGTATTTGTCTTTTTGGTTGGGATTGTTGTTGTTGTTGAAGATCAGCTCTTTCTTGACGATGTTGGGGAGAGTAGAATGAGGATGCTTGAGGAGAATCTTTCATCTGACCAAAAATCTTTGGTTGTTGTTGCTGTTGGAGTTGGGATGCGGATGGTTGGTCCAAACTTTGAGACTTGACCAAATCTGGATGTGCAAAACCTTGGGGCAGTGGTGGCAATTTCCTTTTTGTACTGATACTGTCTTTCTCTTCTAATGAGTCTGCTCTCTCTGCCCTTCCTGGTCCACCTAAAAAATTAATTTTTTGAATGCACAGTTTTTGTGTGAATTTTTAAAAAAATTGAGTTTGAATGGTGAAAGTCAAACCTGCAAATTTTCTCCCGGGGAAAGGAGATGGTGGAATGGATGGTTGTTGTTTTGGTTGTGGAATTGGAGCAGTGGACGACGGGATTTGTTGTTGTTGTGGTTTTTCGTCCATCTCCTTAAATCCATTACTTGGAGGTAGATTCATTTGGGATGTGGCAGTGGATGTAGTTGTGATGGTTGTCATGGACGACACTTCTTCAACCAAACTTCCGGCTGGAGCGGTGGTTGTGGAATGTTCGAATGCAGAGATGAGAGCAAGAACTGAAGTTGCTAGGACACAAAATTTTTATGAGATTCTGTATCAGAATGGTTTTTAAATGAAATATTGCGAAATGCTTACTGCGGACACCAGAAGATGCAGAACTCGTGGCAGTAGGATAGCCTTGAGTTGTTGTTGTTGCACTTTGTGAGGATTCACTGAAAGACCCAGGACCACCGACAACTCGACCTCGAACCCCTGACATTGACATGGAAGTAAATAATTCTTCATTTGTGTCCGAAGTTTTAATACTACCAGGGGTTGGGGAAGTGACGGAAGTTGTGGAGAATTCGGATGTGAGAGAATAATTCGATGAGGTTGTGGTTGGAGCTATTGATTTTGCAGTTGAGGAGACAGGGGTCAAGGAATTTGGTGATGTGACTGAAGTGAGTGAACTTGATGTTGTTGAGGGAGACATGAGTGTGAGCACCGTTGTTGCTAGAATTGTAAGAAAATTGTGTTAAAGTTAAACTGAGTGAAAGCAGAGAAGAGAA
Organism: Pygmarrhopalites habei; assembly: GCA_009870185.1. Lineage (NCBI taxonomy): Eukaryota > Metazoa > Arthropoda > Collembola > Symphypleona > Arrhopalitidae > Pygmarrhopalites > Pygmarrhopalites habei. The sequence continues at coordinate 31,537 of WJFB01000053.1, forward strand.
AGTACAAGTGGAAACTCACTGTGGACACCGGATGATGAACTAGTGACAGTTGGATGACTTGTGTGGTGTAATTTACTGGATACAATTGTTGAATGAATGGAAGTTGGACTTGGTGATGATTCACTGAGAGAACCAGGCGATTGTTTTGAGTCTAAATGAGAACCGCCAGATGAACCGCCGTAATGATCTCCTAGACTACCAAGACTCTGCAAATATAAAAATAGTCAGTTATATTCTTAATTTAATATAATTCCTTTTGAGTGAAAATTACTTTCTCTCTTACCTTAACTGTACTTCCTTTCAGGGATCTGGGATGAGATGAAAGAATGGAAGCTGGGCTGGAACGGGGGAATGGACGAGCACGACCTTTGCCCGAACTGTCAGAAAAACAAGGAATTATTTACATTATGAATCACGGACACACGCCCACGCCCACATTTTTTTCTTTGGCGTCATAATACGACGCACGTGATTAAAATTTCACAAAAGTGACATAAAAAATGAATGGATTATGATTATTGCAATTTTTATTGTTATGATCTCACCTCAGTTGTTTTGAGGCCATAGAAGTGGCTGATATCGTCATTGGTACTGCTCCAACTTTAAAAAAAATTCAATAAAGATTTTACTATACTTTTAATAATTGCTGTATTATTTATTGCTCTTTGTTCTCAAAACGTTATGTAATCGTTTTAGTAAAAAAATCCTTACGTTCTAATTTCGCGTTCAGGCTCCGATCCCGATCCCGAACTGTCTTATGGATTGGAAAGAAGTATTAACAAAAGGACATTAGACAAATGGATATGATCCATTTGTCAAGTTTTTCACTTCATTTCATTTACAATTCTGAATTTCTTGGTCATAATATTCAGTGTCTCTGTACATATTTCCTGGCTGTGTTTTTGTTCCTACTTTTGCGTGTATATGTGCAGGTCTGGATGAAAATCATTTCAGCACACGGCTACTTTAACTGGCTCAAATTTTTTGCAATCCTTAATTGAACGGTCCCAAAAGTCCCTATCTCTCATTCCATTCTCCTCTGTAAATATCCTGGTCATCTACCACTCAAGAGCAGCTGTGCAAAAAAAGACTAGTAGCATAACCCGAGAAAGCTCATAAATATTAATTAAGATCCACAATTCCCGGTACGTGCCTCCCCGCTCCCATCTTGGACAATAAGGAGAGCCTGTCGTGCCCTGTCTAATCACTCAATAATAATTAGGAAAGGAGGAGAAATATAATAAACAAATTATCCGTCCGAATGACGTGACACACACAAATACACACACACTCCTTTCACCCGACTACAATTCCCAGATAAACCCCGAGTAATTAATTGATCATTACAAATAGGGAAACTACTTTTTGACACGATACCTGCAAATACCTTTTGTATGTACGACGATTGCCTACTCTATCCTATACACTCTTCCACACCCACACCCACACATAAGTAATACACTTTAGGAGGTAAGAAAAGAAATTATCACGAGGGAAATCGAAAATCCTTTCTCACACACATAGTACACACACACATTACAGGTCTACTTTCTCCTCTCAACAGAAACTCGGTTCAAGTCATTGGACGCATATTTCTTCCTGGACAAGTTAAGACTCGAGAAGAAAAACCCCTCCTCTACATTCATTACCATTACTTATTAAATCTAATTCCATCCTCTTTCTCCTCCTTTCTCCAGCCATTATGTATGTCCCCAACCCACATCCTCACCATCAATTGTAATGAAAGTGTAATGCGAACATCAAACACTGTCACCAAAACCAAACCCTCCTTTCACCTCCTCAAAAACAGAGAGAGAGAGAAAGTGTATTTTTACCTGTCCCTATTTTGTATGCCAAAGAAACTTTGTAATTCTCCCAGCAAAAATTCTGAAAATTTGCATTCTCCTGCCTACATGTACTACCAACTTTCACCTGACACACACGAGGGGAAAGTAAATAAAATTTATAAAAAATACACACACAGCACACACACACAGTGTCAATTTTTCGTCATCGGAAATGTAAACAGTAAAACAGAGGAGGAGAAAGTGGAGGGTGAAAGTTTTTCAAAAAAACTCTTAGAAAACCTTCCCTCATGTCGTGTCATCGTCAGTTTTATTATTATCGTCCTATCTAGCTCTCTCTTCGTCATTTCCCATTCTGTCCTGTCATGTCGGCTCTTTCCCCCGTCCTGAAACATTTACATGTTAAACAAAGACTTGATAGTCTAACACACTGTGGAATTAAATTTTTCCTTCAATTTAGCCTTTACTTTCATGCCCTCACACAATATGTCAACATTGAGGGACGAGAGAGGGAAAAAAACAATACCAAACTCACATTCACTGGGAGAAAGCAAAAGCACACAGTCACACACGGACGGAGAGAGTGAGAGTGAAAGGAGTGAAAACGGAAACAAGTTTGAGCACATTAATATTTACTCCCCATCAACACCGTCAGAACCTTTCTCCTCATCCTTTTGCTCCCTTTCCCTCTTACATACTCCAACAACATTAACATCCAGTCAAGTCAATATCAATAGGATATCAAATAAAGGAAAAGCAATTTCCGTCTGTTCCCAACTCGTCACCCTCCCTTCTCTTCTCTCTCTTTCTCTCTGATACACCATAGTATCGGCCTATATGAACCATTTGCCCTTTCCACTTTCTCCATCATTACAATGCTCAGAGTACACTTTGATTGTAATGGAAATAGTCTAATACGACTAATAGGGAACAGGCTACAATTAAATTGACACACGCAATGTCCATATCATCTCCCTCTCCTGCTATGTCTAATGTAGTAGCATCAAGATTTGAATTGTGTGTGTGTGGTTCTCATCCCTAAATCAATTGTCAGTATAGAGTAATTTTTAATCGGTACAGATATTGAAAAATGGAAAATTGTATGTCTGTTTCTTTGGAGACATTTGTAGTGTAGTAATGGTGAAAGCTTTTAGAAAACCTTGCACTTGTACCTGATTTGGCTGGCCACACTTCTAAAAGATACTGTAATACTTTAATAGGAGGTTGAAAGTCGAGGCTGTCTGGTGTCCCGTCAAAATGGACCATGAGGATAGGACCAAAACTTCCAGCCAATTGTGTAGGACCCATTTTATTCCGATCACTCAACGAACAGACCAAACTTAAATGTTCCAAGATTAGAAGAAGCGTACACTGTAGAAAGGAAGGAGAAAAGAAAGAGAAACAAAGACAATTAGTCATGAGTACGCTTGAGATTTTATTAAGTGGTAATAGTATTTGATTCATTCGAGTGCACAACTTGTTCTCTCCAACTTTCAAGTGAGAGTACAAAAGAGAGAGAAAGTAAAAAAGAAAGAGAGAGAATTATTTACCCTATTTGGTTTGGGTAAACACTCGATGATGGAGAAAAGAAGGCGGGCATTTCCTTCCGGATCATCAGGCAGACACACTCCCAAAGCATCTACTAACATTTGGTATAAACACTGCAAAGTACAATTGAACAGAAAACAAAAGAATTAGAAAAATAGGTCAGGATTTCATTTTAAATCTGTTTGACGTTCAATTAACTTTTTGTAATTAAATTCAGAGTCAAAGTTTATCTGTTCACCTTTGTCAACAAAGGCTCCGGTAATTCACGTAGATAGTCTTTCAGCACTCCTGGAAAAATTACAAATTAAAAATCAAAGTCAGCATTGATTTCTTTGCAGTGGAGAAAGTGACAAGAATTTTCTGCTCTAATTGTTGAAGGAGGGAAAGGAGCTCACCACTTATAACATTGATATCGGGCACATTCTCAGCAGACAGGTCAACTACACGTTCCAGGGTATTCCTGTAAAATCAAATAATTTTAAAAATTACAGGTAAAGCTCACGCAAATTCTCTCATATTGAAATGAATCTGTTCTCACCCTTTATGACTTCTCTCGAAAGCTTCTCTCAAAGTCTGTTTTTTAGTGGCCGATCCACACAGTCTGTACAATCCTATGATATCCAGTCCTCGTCGTTCAATCTCTTCAATGCACCTTTGAACAATCAGTGGAACATTCAACCCTGAATCTTCTTTCATTACTACGTTCGCCACGTCCCCACCGAACAGATTCATACTTCGTAGTTCTACAGAAAGAAAGTAGATTAAAAACGGCACATTTTTAATAGTTGTACAAAAGACACGGATGAATTGCTGTAAGAAATATGGAGTCTGTTCGATTTAGCCGACAGAGCGAAAGCACCTTCTAAATTTTGATCGCATTTCCCATCAGTGTCTAAATCTCAGCAAGTGTCGTCCAAGTCAAACATTTTCCCTTAGAAATGTACGCGCTTACTTTATCAAAAAAATCGCCTAAAAAATTACGTTTAAACGTCAGCTGCATTATCGAACAGACCCTGTACCGTACAGTTCCATACTTGTTCAAAAATATTATTTTAATTCATTACCTCTCTTGAAAGCTTCTTGAGGTGGTGTGTGCTTCAGTTTGACATAAAGGGTTCCCCTAGGCTCCACTTTAATGGCCAATTGATGGAAGGCAGAGGCCGGAGTATCATTTAAAATTTGAATCAGGTTCACAGAACCCTTGTAACACACTTTAAACAAAAAAATACCATGATTAGTCATTCCATTTCAAAATTTGATTTTCTCTAATCATCAGAACAGATTTAAAGAGAGGGAGAAAAAGTGAAAGTTACATCTATGTCTGAGTTGAGGATCCCAAGAGTAGATGAGAAAGTCCAACTCTTTATTGCTGACAATGTCCAACTCAAAAATTTCATCCCAGTCAAAATTCTGATCACCCGTGCAAACCACTGTCCTTGCCTTATGAACACGATCACACTCTGAAAAATATTTACAATTAGCACAAAATTAAAACCATTTTTTGTCCAGCAAAATTCCAGTTTAAACTTGAACTGACACTCACCCAGCACACAGTAAAGATCTCTCGTCCTGACAGTACTATCCGTATTCCTGACAGTACTCCTCAACGCCCTTCCCGCCAGTAAATGAACCCTCAAAATCCCCGAGTGTCCAACGGGTCCAATCCCGCCATTAGTCCCGCCATTCGTTAGTGCTCCGTCCACACTGGACACAGACGAAGGCCGTTCAATCTTGTACCGCATAAATTCTGATGGATTAATAGTGAGGAGTTTTAGTCTCGAGTCTCCTGTCCCACTCCCTCCATGATGATGATGATGATGGTGTGTGTGAGGTTGGGACTGTTGTTGTTGTTGCTGTTGTTGTTGTGAGAGTAGTTGATGATGAGTTGGAGGAACAACAGAAGTACGACTCAGGATGGAGGGTGGGGTCGGTGAAACAAGTCCTCTTTCGACAACAGAAGAAGAAGTGAGGGATGAAAGTCGGGCACTAATCTTTTCCGTCTTTTCTTCCAACTCTTCCTTCAGTGTATCCCTGTCTGAACGGGAGTGAGTCAAACTGAGATGATCCCGACCAAGGAGAGAACGTGACAACAATTCTTTTCTCAGTATCGAGTCTGTCTCCTTGTCTGACATCCGATGGAGAAGTGCAGAAGTCGGGGTTGTACGACCTCCAGTACTGGAGTCCATGGAGGACATTGCTAGTCCACCCATCGTTGTCCCAGTGACTGTCGTCGAGAATGAAGAGATGAGGTCACGGGAACGGGATGGGGTTAGTCCGACCAGACGACGGAGGGGATCTGAGGAGGATGAGGGGGTCAGCTGATCTTTGGCTACTTCACGTAGTGGTGATTGTCCAATTCCTAAAGAGGCCAGGGCGGAGGATGTTGAGGGTGAACGACCTGCGAGAGCCCTAGCTATCGTGGAATCTCCCCCCTTGCAAAAAAATAGCAAAAAAACCATGTTAAATACGGAAAATTCACACATTTTCAAGAATAAACGCCCAGGCCAAAAAAAAAATGTTCGGCCCCTACATAAGTATTTCTGTGTGAATGCCTATACATTCGTATGAGCATCCACCCTGTGGGGCCCTAACAAATTTTCCTGGGCGTTCATTAAAAACGTACGAAATTTTGATAGTTAATTTAATTACCGTTAACCCAGTTTGGAATAAATGGGAGCGGTAAGAATAATAAGGCTGATCCTGTAGTACACATCAGAGAAAGATCAAAATTAACTCGTTGGCAAAATTATCCGCAATAAACTCGTCAGACATAGCTTTTCATAAGACACACACACAGTCAAATACTTGCAAATTATAATTGCAGAGAACAGCACAGAAGCGGAGAAAGTGAAAGAAAAAATGACATTGAGATCCACAGGAAGAATAAAAAACAGAAGCTGAATGGGATTTTTTCCAATTTAACAAACATTTTATTTTAGTGATTTTATTTATGGGGGGCTAACCTGAGTCTTCAGTCGTGCCTCCCAAAGAGACAAATTTGACAAATTTGATTGATTTCGATCACGATCTCGATCAAAATCATCAGTCAATATTTTGATGTGTCTCTCTGTCCGCTATTTTTTTTTAATTGAGAGAGAGAAATTTTTCCAAAGTTGAGATGACAGAGGAAGGGCAGGGAAAGCAGCAAGTAGTAGTACAAGAAGGAGAAAGGAGAATTGGTCAAAGCAAAAAATGTAGCCAAAAATAGTAGAGGAGGAGAATGAGGAGGGCAGCCATATAATAATAAGATATCAAAAAGGGGATGGGAATTATTACAATTTGATATTTCAGGAGAATATTAAAAAATGGGGGTCGTGAGAATAGAGAGAGACGGTAGACGTGTGTGTGTGCATTTTTTTTGGTCATTTTGGTAGCATCAGCAGCAGTTAAAAAAACAAAGGCAATCAAATTTTACATTAGCAATAGTTAAATTTTTGACTTACAATAAAATTATCTCTTTAAATTATTATTATCTTTATAGAATTCCTTAAATAATTTTGCTGTAAATAAATCGTTTTATTCTCACTAAAAACTAAAATTGTAAAACTAGAGTGCTTTTTGCGTGCAATCATTTGAAGATCAAAATCCGATTGTCATGCGACAATGCAATGCAATCAAGTATAAAATAAAAAAGACACAATGCAAAACTGAGAGAGAGAGACATGCAAATTGTCATGTTTCATGCATTTTATTGCGCTGCCAGAGATTTGTTTTGTCTGAAAGTATTCATTTAGTACTCAATTTTTCTTTTTCAAAAGATGTTTTGAGAGAAGAGAAAGAATCGTTCCAACAAAAAGGAAGGAAAAGTTTGAACAGCCAATTAAGATAATAAGAGAAAGAGAGAGAGTGAAAGTGACTCAAAAAGGAAAGTCACGATGATGTAAGAGAATAAAAGAGAAAAAGGGTTCAGACAATAAAAAAAATGGAAAATTGTATCAATTTTTTTGATTTGATCATATCAATTCATTACTTTTGGAATAGAGAGTGCGTGTGTTGGATTTTTTTTGTGCAGTCAAAAGAAGAAGTACATCAAAAGTGGGAAGAATTTTCTGGCACGAACTGAACAAGGCGTTTTTGCAGACAATGAACGGACAACGACTAGTATTTGTACATAAACAGCATTCATTTTCTTTTTACAAATTTTCATACTCATTATCAGTATTATTATTACATAGAGAGATACATTGTTAAGTCATTCTTTGATTTACTTTTTTTTTTAAAAAAAAAAATTATACCTCACATCGAATAAAATTATTATAGTTTTAAAACTGACAATGTACGGAAAATTACTAGTTTAAATTAGGTGCTAAAAATATGGACAAAAATTAAGTGATTGTGCAATTACTGCTATTTTAAACTAATTGTCTAAAATTGTTTTAGAAAAAACTACAACAACTATAATTAAATGAAAAATGTTACTAACATTTCTTGCTCGGTCAAGGAGACTCAGATTCTCTGTAAAAATAATAAATATTATTGTTTCGTCCCATCATCCTTTCGTACCACACTGTATTCTCTTCATACTGTGACCTCGGAGGTCACACTACAGTAGAGGATACAGTGCTTGATACTTTAGAGCATATGAAATCTATTTTGACAAAATTGTTTCCTTTTGTCACAATGACTCACCGGCAGAATAGGTGAATTTGGCAGCTCTCTGAAATTTATTATTGATTACAATATGAGGATTTTGTAACTCTACCAAATTTCTCTACTTTTTTTGTACAAAAGATCAGTGAAAAAATTTTTAAGACTAGTGGACAATTAGTGTGGGACACACACACAAAGTGCAATCTACATTTTTACATAATCATCTTCGCATAGTGTGGACAATCTTAAAATTTGTGCAGTAAGGCTAATAAACTATAACTCAAGTATTTACAGCAGCGAAGGGATACAAAATTCTGTTTTTTGTCTCACCTGAGTTTGTAGCAATTCCGAATCTCGGTTGGTTTTCAGTCTTTCGTAAATCTAAGAATTGTAATGAATGAATTTTACCATATATTATATTGTAGCGATATTTTTTTAAATGTCGACATTTAATTAATAATGTTGACTTACTGCACTGGTGGAGGGAGCCCGAGTAAAGGGCAAATCTTGAAATAATAATAATTAATGTCATTTTTAATTGTTTACTGCTCAAATTATTTAAATCATTGTTAAAAGACATGGTAGGTAAAGTCAGATTGCCTATAATTTACGTTAGACTTGGACGCCGTTCATGTCATACTGCAACTCGTGAAAATTTACCAAGTTTACAAAAATTCCTATAAAATGAACAAGTGGCGTCGAGAAGTCACGCATTTTTGTTCCAATTTACTGATTTCTTATTTGACCTGTGGAGGTCAAATAAAGCCATCCCTCGGAGATTTCAGTCAAATAGAAAAGAATCTGACTTTGCCTGTCATGTCCTTCCTTAATTATTCCCACTATAGAATTAATAATCTTACCTCTAGTGAGCCAAGCTCTGTATTCTAAAATGACCAAAGCAAAATAAAAATTAATTAATACTATAATTATATAGATTAGAGCCGTTTATAAATAATTTTTGTATTTATTCGGATATTATCATTCAACTCATATCATTCAAATGTATGCAAATTCTAGCTTTCGAGTAGGTCTCATCTCCCGCAAGAATTCTAGACTGCCCTCTCACAATTCTTATTTTTTGTCGTTCGTTAAGAAAAAAATCTTTTTCTTTTTTTTGAAAAAATAAACTCACCAGCACTAGTGAACACACTTGGAGATGACGGAATTCTTCCTGCAAAGGCCAAAAATATATGATATTTTTTGTGAAAAATAGAGAGAGAATGAAAAATACTCAAAAAATTCCTCAACAACTCCAATATTGCTCATCACATATGATCCACCCAGACACACACATACCCCCTCAAAATGGGATTCCAGTTGAATTACAATTTGACGTTTATCCAAATGATGAAAATCTCTCCATCCATGCAAACACAACACACACGGAACACAGTACATACGGACACACACATCCACAGAATATGTAGAACTGAAAGAAGAAGAAAAAAAATTTTCCCTTTCTCCCCCTCAATTTTCCCATTAAGATCCCTATCAACAACTATCTTTTCTCCAAGGTCTTCTTCCTTTGAAAAATCTTTGTCTGCCCTGCCCTTTGAGCTTCCACGTAAACCCTAGGATTTTCTCCCTCCCTCCCTCTCCTTCACCCCTCTTTTTCAAGGAACTAAAGTCCACAAGAGAGAGAGAGAGAGAGAGAGAAAGAGAGAGAGAAATTTTCATCGGGCGTAAAAAGTTAGAAAGTCTTTTCAAGAGTCCATAAAAGGATAAAGCATCATTTGTATGCATTGTTCGTCCCTGCATTTTTCCACTGTACTCCTCCTCCCTACCTCCATCATACTAATGCACACACACACACACTCATACAAAGATGGGACACTTTCGAAAGAAGGAAAACAGGAAATCAAGTCATGCTATGGATATTTATATAGTTTATGATCCCATCACATCACAATTTTCTCCTGGATTTTCAAAACCTCTACCCTTCCCGCCTGTTCTCTAGTCCCCATGCATCCTATTCTTCCATGTCCAAAAATTTTCTCCTCTCCTCTCAATATAGTAATAGAGGAGGAGGGAAAAGCAAAGGATTATTACAAACCTCTTTCTCGCCGAGGAGTGGGCATCTCAGGAGCGGAAGCTGCCCCATCTGACCCTGCGGAGAAAAAACAAAATGAAGCGTCAACATCTTTCTCTTATTTTTTCTACATATATTTTTGGAGAAAGCACTCACCCTCATCCTCACTATGAAGACCAGAAGCAAGGAGGAGAGCACGATGACCTGCCATTGAAGACATGTCTGAAAGTCCACCACCTCTCTTGTCAAACCGAACATTGTGCTTTCTCCCACCTCGACCCCGAATGAAATCCCTTGGTAAAGAATTACTCCTTCAGGGAAGGAAAAAACACACACACAATTAATTTCCCCCCTCAATCCAAATTAATGAAAAACACGTTAAATAAAACGTTTTAAATAATTATAGTACTCACCGACCACCATTCGAAAGACCTAAGGATCGCCTGTAATTTTGTGTGAACAAAGAAAATGGGAAAATCAAGTTGGGGAATTAATCAACATTTTGGAAAAATGATGGGTCATTAGCTACCAAATTGTCACCCTCCTAGCTTTCTCCTCCCATCGTCCTTTGATTACTATGTGGAGAAATGTTACCTTGTGGACGCAGGCAGTGATAATCCAGTGGAGGACCGCATGGAGGATGGTGTGTAGACCATGGCTTCTGAGTCTGATGCATAGTCCAGCACAGGTTTTCTTCTCGTAGGCAAGCCGGACAGGCGGGAACCTGTGTACAAAGAACAAGGAGAAAATGAAGATATAGAAAATGTAATTGCATATAAATTAACTTTCTCCTCCCACCCTCTCCATAATTACACACCAATCATCCACAGCCAAACGGTCTGTGCAATAAAATAATTATATAGTATTTACACAACTTTTTTTTCTCCTTTTTCGGTGAGGAGACCCCCTAATTAAAACTGAAACCTCCAATATTGGGGAACACAAAAGCGGAAAAGTAAATATAATTACAGTAGTGAAAGTAGAGTCACAAGCACAGCTCTCTCTCTCTCTTTCGCTCTCTCCATGGGAGAGGAAAGGGAGGGAGACAGGAAGGAGGAAGAAAATAAGTCAAGTCAAGCATTATTTTTTAGGCCTCAGCCACAACCATCCACTACTGTATGCGGAAACAGAGGCCCTAGGTTTTTTCCCTTCGCTCCCTTCCTTCCTCTATAAATTTTCCTCAATATATAAATCTACAGAGAGAGGGAGAAAGTGAGAGGTAAAATAATCTGCATATGTATATTTCACTCCCCACTCCCCTATTTTATAGTGTCGCTATCATCGTCATTAAGTTTTGATTTCCGACATAAATTTCTCTGAAAACTAAATTGAGTCAAGTGAATTAAAGAGAGGAGGAGGAGGAGAAAGGAGGGGGGAGGGAAGAGAGAGTGAATTTTATCATGAACATTCTAAATGTATTCCTTTTTTCCTTTTTCCCCATCAAAAATTCCTCTTCATTTTCCCTCTCACAACTTGACACTCACTTTCTCTCCTCTTCTCACACTTTCACTCAAAACTCAGCCCCCTGCCTCCACACACACACACACACATCCACATACTTTCCCTTTCTCCCTCAGACACGCAGTATAAAAAATGATTTTTTCCTTTCTCCTTTCTTCACATCCCATCTTACTTTCACTATTTATTTGCATATATTTGTCATCTTAATATACTGAAATTTTCAACTGAATTAAGGACTCAAAAAAGCAAAGTTTGGAGGGTAAAAGAGAAAGGAAACAAAAAACTTTTCCCTTTCTCTCCTTTCTCCTCTCCGAGTGTATCAAAGTAAATAATACACACACATACATGGAAAAAAAAGTTTTTTGCATGACTTGGCTCTGTCTTCTCCTTTTTTTCTCTATTCTTTAGATACTTGTGCAAGCCACTAGAAGAGCACACATCCACATCCAACCACAGTAGACAGTACAATACAGAAAAAGGGAGGAAAAAATTCAGGAAAGAGGACAGAGAGAGAACAGCTGGAAAGACATGTCATAACTAAATAAGTCATTGTGTGAGAGAGAGAGAGGAGAATAAATACGAGTATAATACAATAAACAATATATAGAAGCAAGAAAACTTCACATTCCTCTAGTATAAGACAAAAGAGAAAGCAAAAAGCAAAAAAGAGAGAGTGGCATCGGAGAAAAAACTTGTCGAAACAGGTAAGAACTCGACTCCGTTCTGATGCTCTGTAAAATATAGGAGGAAAAGAGGGAAGGAGAGAGAGAGAGGAGGGGAGAGGTCGGGCAAGTTAATAGAAAGTCGAAGCGAAAGCGAGAAGAGGTGGAATGTAGTCTTTCCTTTCCCTCTCTCTCTCTCTATCTCTCTCTGTTCTACGAGTATGTGTTGGAGAAAGAGAGAAAGAGAAAGTTGCCACTTGTACACAAATTCCCCAATGACTAAGGGAAGGATGAAGAATCTTCATCAGACACACACACACAGTCAGCCCTTAGCACTGTAGCTGTAGCTGTGCTACAGTAACAAAAGAGGAAAGGAGACGACGAAGAGAGAGAGAGAGAAAATACACAAGTTAACTTTACCAAGTTTGCATCGGATCGCATCTACATCCATGGCCCTGCCATAGCGGGAGAAGCGGGAGCGGGGAGGAAAAGGATAGCATTGCCATGTCTATCTCTCCTTCTCTTCCTCTCCTTCTCTTTCCCTGGTTCCAATTTCAACTCAACTCGACTTGTAACTACACTTTGCTTTGTGACGATGGTCGACGACGACCAAAAACGAGTTCTCTACTTTCTCTTTTCCCATCCCTTCCGAAAAGGGAGGGAAGGAAGAGATACGTACGCGTACCTGTAAGGAAGCAGGGAGACTCTCTCTCTCTCTCTCTGGTTGTATATGTGTAAGGACCAGCAGTCACCGACCCAAGTTTTCCTTCTTTTCCCTGTCTCTCCCTCCCTCTCTCTTCCACTTTCTCTCTCATCCTATATAATATTTCCTATATAATATATGTGTATAAATATTATGTAGTGTATCCAGGGGCGTGTGCAGTCCCAACTTGTTTATCATATAGTCCAAACTCTGTATACCCTCTCTCTTTTCACTGTGTGTGTACGAGAGGCAGACTGTGGGCTATGTACGACCACCACACACACACAAGGAGGAAAGGAAAGGACGAAGCGTCGCAGAGAGAGAAAATTCACAAGTCTCTCTCTCTCTTTAATTCCGATCAATACATTGATCCTGCTCTCTTGGTCCTCTCTCCTTCTTTAGTTGCTCTAGCAGTTGGTCGCCGTTCATCGTTTATACATGTACATCTGCCTGTGTTTGTGTGTGCACTCCACACACACACACACACTCTCTCCGTGTAATGTGCAGGATGGCAGAGGCAGTGGCAAGAGGGGAGGGGAAAGGAGGGTACATTTTTTTTGGATACCTACAAGGCTAAACATTAACCTGAGGATCGACTCTTGTAATCATTCTTTTTTTCACTTATCGGTGGCCACCTCCACTTGTACTTTCCAAAGACGAACCAAAGCTTCCACTTTCTCTCTCCTCTTTTCTCCGTCTCTCACACTTTCCCTAAGGAATGGCCCTGCCTATCCTATCCTATACCCACCTCACTACCGTTTCATTTAATTTTCAAACCCACACTCTCTCCTCTCTCTGTTATATACACGTAGGCATGCCGTTTTTTGAGGCTTACATACTAGACCCTTGTTATCCTTGAGGGATACTTTCCCCTTATAAGGGAATGGAAGAGAGAAGGAGGGTTTTTTTGGAAAGGGAGAAGAGAAGGATATGGGATTGGAAATGAGGACTCGAGACTAATACTAATGTTGGTTCTTGGTGCTGATGCTAATGTACATTGTGCAAAAACTATAGTGAAAGTAGAAAGTAGTAATATTCTTCTTCTTCTATACTGTCTCAGAAAGATCCTTATAAGGGAGGGAAGTAGAGAGCGAGAGAAAGTCTTCCTTCCTCTTACACCATAAGCTATACATTTTATACAGTCACAGAAAGAAAAGCCAGAAAATTGTAATAGACTTTTACTGCAATTTAGTCATCGTGGGGAGGAGGGAGGAGCAGGGGAGGTGATTTAAGGATGGAATTAACAGAGAGACAGAGAAAGCAACGGCGCCTCTTTCACTTTATCCAAAAAAGAAATGTGCATGTATTATAGGAAGAAACACAAGTGCACATATGTAATTATGGAGTTTGGAGGTGTAGCATAAAATATTATGTAATTTTTTTATATAAAGGTCCACAACCACTTTCTCCTTCACTCCTCCTGTGTACGGATGTGTGTGTCGGAAATGTTGCTGTGGCTATGTAGATGACTGAGAATAATATTGTTAGAGTGTGTGTGTGTGGGATGGTAAGATAGGAAGATTGAGCATTTGATTTAATGTGGAAGGGGCCAAGGTTCGTTTAAGATGTCCCATTATTCCAGTCAGAGTCAGAGGGAAAGACGAAAGAGAAAGAGAGAGAGAGAGTCAATCAACCATCCAATTCAATTAAGCTTTCTCTCTCTCCTCTACAAAGAACAGATCAGACTATACGATGCGGTGGATTAGGAAAAGCAAAAGCAAACGTCAACTTAACCTTATCTCATTCAATTTCCCTTTCCCTAGAAACTTTCTCTATTTTTAAAAAAAAACAGGAAAATTCCATGGCACTAACAAGGCAAAGATATTTTCATAAACTTTCTCTCCCTCACAATTCAATACAAGTGAAAGTGTGTGGATGAATGTTCAGAGTAAATAAAAATACAATTGCCGCCACACAGACACATTAGCTGTACATACATTAATAATTATTATGATGAGGATAATAAAAAAAGACAATAAAAAAGTTTGTGACCAGACACACACACTTTAGCTAACAACAAACCAAGGAGGAATGTAAAAGAAGGGGAGAAGGACGCGTCGTACGTACATATGTCGATGCTAATTACTTTCTCCAACATTCTAGACATACCAAGCATTTGGCTCTGGTTCTAGCGACGCTAGTATTTCTAGCTTCAAGCTCCGTCTTCATGGCGTGTCAACTTAATTCGCACCAAACTCAGGAAACTCTCGACTCTATATTTATACCATGAGAAAGAGAGAGAGACTGTATGCTATGTGTGTGTGTGGTGATGACACGAAATGAAACTTTACTTTACCACCCACCAAAGAAGAAGAAGAAAACCTTAACACATTGGAGAACACAGGCACACACACTACATTCCCCTGGTCTCTCTGTGTGTGCTCTGTCTTTGTCAGGGCAACTGTTCCTTGTCAACTTTTGTTGAGGAAACTCAGTCACTGAGTCAAATGGAGTCCTTTTTCCATTCTGACCCGAGTCAAGAGAGAAAGAAAGAAAAAAACGGAGAAGATGAAGAAACAGAGCGAACCGTAATTAGTCCACAATTACACAAGATAAAAGTACAGACTTTCTCTTTTATCTTTTTTCTCCTAATTTTTCCCCTCTCTCAAACATTTCTCCACGTCCTCGTCGTCCATGACTCTTCCCCTCTCTCGCAGAATTAAAAATTAAAGCAACAACCCTCCTCCCTCCACAAGAAAGAGAAAGAGGAAAAGTTTACATTATTCCATACGACAGAGAAACCCAAGTCCAAGAAAGGGAGAGGAAAAAAGGACAAGGATTCTCCCATACACACACAGTGACACACACCGCACACGACAAAATACGATGGAAAGTAAATAAAGTAATTTTTTTATCTACACACACACACATTGGTGTGGAGTATGGTATGGTGGAGGAGGAAGGAAGGAGGAGAAAGGAGAATTGGAAAAAATTTCCACATGGTAAACAAGACTTTCTCCCTCAATGACACACCAACACATCACAGCAGCAGAGCAGCCTAGACCCGTCTTGGATATATCCATCTCTTGATAAATTGAATGACAATGACAGAAGGTGATATTGGATTTATTCCCGGCCTCCTCCTCCTCCTGTTTATTACTGAATGAATATCAGGAGGAGGAGGAGAGGAGAAGAGGAGGGGAAAGAATGTAATTGAAATCTCGTTCTTGGTCTTTGTTGTTTCCTTATATAATAAAGTGGAGTGTAATATCATTGTCGACGATCGGGATGGTTAGACCTACAGAGAGGAAGTAGGCAGCACACAATGCTAGAGAAAGAAGGATCGATGATTTTGGTGGAAAGTAGAAGCTGAAAGGAAACAAAAGCTCGTTTTTTCCCTCCACTCTCACTCCACAAACACACACACACACAATGGAGTGAAACCACGGAGAAGCCAGTGGGAGGAAACAAGACCAAATCAACGACCTGGAAAAAAACTCAACGACGACGACAACAACCCACACACACCACAGAAAGAGACAATCGACATGAGGAAAAAAATACTCTCGTCAGCAGAGAGCAGAGGAGAGAGAAAGAGAGAGACAAAACATGGTTAATTGACGTTTTGGATTGTCCCAATATAATATCAAAAGCAATGCATTGCACCAGAAAAATAAAGACCGAAAAAATGCTACACTCCATTCTCTCCACTGTGCTACACAGTAGAGACTAGAGTCTTGCAGGGAGAAAGTATGAGGAATTTTTGAACGTGTCATTACATTAGGGAAGGTCTACATAGCATAGCATAGGAGTTGTATGGCTAGTCAATTATTTCGTTTATACTCTGTTACTACTAATCTTCTACTACTTTCACCCCCTCTCTCCTCCTCCCCCGCATCCTTTCTCCAACGAAATTGAACGACGTGGAGAAAAAATCTCATTCGCTTTTCCTCTACACCCGGGTAAGCTCACAATTTTCCAACACTCGACTTTCTCCTTCCGTGGATATGCCTTATACCCATTTTATTGTATACATGCGTCTCGTAGAGAAAGAGAGAGAAAGGCTTTAATGCAAATTCAATACCATCAAAATCCAGGTCTGTCCCATAACATTTGATAAGTTTTTAATGGGAAGAGGACTACACACACACGAGGAAGGGTTCCCTACTACTACTAGCGAAGAGTGGTAAGTGCTACAAATTTTCGGAACGATATAATTTTCTAATAATAAAAAACACTCTCTTCATACATGAATGCGTGTGTGTGTGTGTGTGGATATGTACGGATTGGATCTGGGAGGATCAAGTCTACTCTTCGAACAGGGATTTCTTGTCGGTTAAAGACCTCTCTTTATCCCCAACAAGATACAATACACTCAACAAAAACATGGGAGAGAAAAATTACTCTCGCCATTTATTCCCTTCTCTAAATATAAAGAACAAAAATTATTTTCACCCACACACACTTTCCTGGCCTTGAACTCTTTATCTCTGGAAGAGGAAAAGACTTGTGGTAGAGTGTGTGTGTGAACACAAAAAAATTATTATTGATCACCCGTGTTCCTCCTGTCCTACATCAGAACATTGAATCAAAATCTGAGACATCCATTTTGCTCCGAATTCCGGATAAACATATAATTTTCCCCTGTTTTTCACAATAATACTCTTCCTTTCTCCTTTACCAATTACATACTTTTTGATTGATTATTCCTTTCCAGTCTAGTCCACAAAATCTGAACATCTCCTTTCTCCTCTTATTTTCTCTGGCCCTCCCTGGCTTCAGTTGCTTCTGAAGCTGAAACAAATCCAGTGGCTTAGCGAGGGCTTCAGAAACTCATCCATTTGTAAAAACATGGAAAAAATGACTCTCTCTCCAATCCCATCACACACTCTACCAACTCAACAATTATCACCATTGTTATACCCTTCCTCCTTGTCTCCCATCCGCACAGTGTACACAGAGTGTACAAATCGATCCCAGTGCTCAACAAAATGAAAGATAAATTCCCCTCGTTTCTCCCACTTTCTCCCGCATATATAGAACCTTTCCCCCTTTTTTCGGAAATGAATTTAACAAGACAATTATCGATGCGAAATTATAATAACAAGTATCTCAACCTCAAAGGAAAAAAATAGGGATGGAATAAAATGAATTACATACATTATACATTATAAAAAGAGAAAGTTGTGCCTTATTAAAATCCTTTCCCTTTCCAGTGAGAGTTGAGTTTGAGTAGAAGAGAAGAAAAAAGAAAGCTCATGTGGCCTGGTTCAAATTCCCAATTTACTACACATGCACTGACTCCCCATCTCTCTTTTTTCTCCCCTCTTTTGTTGTGCAAATGAGCCACACACAAACCTCTAAGCCGGTCACATGGTGAAGCACAAGGGAAAGCACAAGAGACTTTCATCCAATGGAAGAGAAGGGAAAAAAGGTTTGTACTACACTCGTACGTAAAAGAGAGACACACACTCGCAAACTTGGATCATCTGATAATGCACACACAATTTATACACACTATAATAGAGCTCCACACACACATGGCACAGACAAATCTATATGGAGAGGGAGAGAGAGAGAGAGAGAGAATTTTTTTATGCACATTGAATCAAGATTTTATTCTCATTTTCTCCAACAATTTAAGCTTCATAATCTTCATCGTACATTTTGTGGGGGTAAAGCCTCGTCATCGACGTGCAGATTTTGTACAGATAGGATACAGTGTGTGAGACAGACAGCTTTATTGAACACACACACACGCACGACACACACACACGAAGTTACATGGAGCACATTTTATGACGTACGAAAGGAACTATTATTATATTTTGGATATGTAGGTATGGAACTTTTTTTTGCATACGCTCCATTGTAAAATACTGACGTATACAAACTAATGGACTCTTTTTTCTATCACACACACACACAATCCTCTCTCCTCCATATTGCTAGCCATAGTCAATGTTTTTCCTATACATTTTTCCTTATCATGATTATAAACAGGGAATGACGTTGTTACGGTGCTTATTATACAATGTGTGCATGTTTCCTATGTGATGAGACTTGTGTGTACTGTAGAGAAAGCAAGAGAGAGAGGGTGAGACACTGGAGGAGGACAAAGCCAGTTTTTCCTTCAATTTTCTACTCTACGAGAGATAGAAGAGGATGATAATCTTCCAGTATAAAAAAAGAGCAAGTTGGTATAACATAGACAATTGGGGCATAAGACGGAGCATAAAGGAGGAAGAGAGAGAGAGAGAGAAAGAGACGACGTTCTTGGATAAGATGAGATGATGCCGCCATCAGCATCCCCAGCTTACATTAACATAAAATC
Organism: Pygmarrhopalites habei; assembly: GCA_009870185.1. NCBI lineage: Eukaryota > Metazoa > Arthropoda > Collembola > Symphypleona > Arrhopalitidae > Pygmarrhopalites > Pygmarrhopalites habei. The sequence continues at coordinate 50,609 of WJFB01000053.1, forward strand.
CGATTCAAGACACTGACTCTCCGGGACGGAGGAGGAGGAGGAGAAGCGCTCGTTCTTTGAGATGTTCGCTGGTGGGAAGGAGAGAGAAGAGAAAGCAGGAGAGGAAGAACAATGTAATGTATACAGATAAGCTAAAGGAATATATAATATCTTGTGTGTACGTACACGAAAGTAGAAGAGAAAATGAGACAGTGAAAGCAGAAGGAAATGGGAACACCATATTTAGGTAATATGACCAATATATGCATAACTGTGTGTGTGTGCCTACAAAATGTATGTAGGATAATATACAATATCAATGTATATTATAATGTACGAAGATGAAGAGTGAAATTTTTCTCTTCTATTTTTTTTACTTGTAGAAATATATAAAGCTTTCTCCCTGTCGTTTTGACGTTGGAGAGGAGAGGAAAAAAGACGAGTTTTAGCGTCAAAATGCGGTGCTTGGTGACAGCATCACAAAATTTGTCATGTTTTTTTCACCCTTTCTCTCTCTCTCTTTCACTGAGGGAAAGGCGAAGGCAGTCAGGCACACCTCTTTTTCTCTCTAATAAAACTTGTAAATAAAGAGTAGATGTGTGTCGTGTGTGTGTGGGTTGCGAGGGGACGGATGAAATTTAGGATATGGACTGTAGTAACTGGGGCTGTGAGAAATGGAGGGAATTGTAATAAGAATAAATCTAAACTGAGTTCCAACACTCTCTAATAATGTCCCTCTCTCTCTCACTCTCTCTTTTTCATATATGATGAATTGTGTAATTTTGAAACAGAAAAAACATCAGCTATTACATATATATTCCTGCTGTGGTCTCTCTCTATGCCTGGAAAGATGAAGATGGACGTTACTCGGTTGACACGCACTGAGAAAAATCCAAGGGAAAGGGAAAGGGAAAAGAATTTTGTGGCATGAGGAGGACAGGAGAAAGAATAAGGCCAAGAATAAGGCACAGAAAAATCCTTGAGAACGAAGTGAAAGTCTTTTTTCCTATTTTTTCCCTACAAATACCAAAAGGAGTGAAAGGAGTGAAAAGAGAAAGGTCTGTCTTTCGACCCTGGTTAGTTCACAGAATATCTGGGCTGAGAATCTCAAATCTAAATTCAAATCTCAGATTGACTGACAGTTAATTTGCATTTTTGATGACCAAACTTACTCCTCTTTACCTTATTCGCACACACTCTACACACACACACACTCCTTTCTTTACATACGGTAATGGAGTGGATACACGGACTGCCATATGAAGCTTACACAGCGTAATAACAATAACAATTGGTTTTTTTGGGGAGGAATGCCATGTTTTTAGTAGGAATTGAACGAGAAAATAAATAAATGTAGTTGAGTTTGCACGACTTTCTTCTTTCTCTTCGCCGGATGGTATTATGGACAATTTGCATTGATTGGTTTACTCCTCCCATCTTTTCTCTCCTTCTCTTGTGTACACACATTTATTTCTTTTATTACATTTTTCTTTTACAATTTCAACAGCCTGACTCCAACTCCAACCAGCAAAGCCAGACACACACACGCTACAGCCCATCGTCGAGGAACAATTGTCTTTTAATTTTTTTTCCTCTCTCCTTCCAACTACTTTCATATTTGAAGTACATCACACAACGTTGGAGACATGATCCTCCTTTGCACACACACACGCAGCAGTCCATAAAAAAGAGGAGGATATGAGTAAACAAGGGAAAATTGCATAATTAAAAGATACAACAAAATTTTCCTCTTGACTCCACTAAGGAAGGACAATTGGAATACAAAAAAATCGAGACTATTCTCTGTTCTATTAAGAGTGTGTAGGGTATAGTTGAGAGAAAGGAGGAGAAAGTCTTCACTCCATAATGCATGGATGGGACTATTGCTATTCATCCCTAGACTTTTATTGGATGGACTCAAGGGTAAAACTATCTCCTTTCTCTTTTTGTTTATTTCATCTCCATCCTCCTCACCCCATTATTTATTATTCTCTCCGTCATACGAGATGAGAAGGCAAAGGAGGAGGAGGAGAACGAAGGCGCACCATCACCACACAAAATTTTCAACGTCCACACAGACTGTGCTTAAAATGGACAGGATTAACTTTCACAGATGAACTTCAACCTTTCCCTCCTCCATGTACATATAGGTACATACAGGGGGAAAGAGAGTACTGATCTAGTGTGTGTGTGAATTATCAAGTAACCATAATAAGGAAAATTTGGGAATTTTCCTTTTTCCAAAGGAGGAGGACCATTGGTGGAAGAAAGCACGCTTTCCCCATAACAAGACATATACAAACAAGCTTGAAAATAGAACATGATGACTGTGTGCACACTTACTCACATTAACCCACAAGTATATTACATTATGGGAGGAAATCTAATAGAGACGAACAGTTTGATATAAAAGATTAGAAAAGGAGAGAGAGGAGGAAGGGAAGGGGAAACACGTGTTAGAGCCATTTATTATGTGAATCATAATTTCTAATTCGCAATTTCTCCTACGACATTTCATGAGGAAGGATTTCACGGTAGTGGTCGGGTTTTCGTAGAGGGGGTAGAGGAGGGCAAAGAAGAGGGAAATCATAAATCAACCAGTGATCATTTTTCTACACCTTTGAACCCGAACGAGAATCGGAGAGAAAGGAGAAAAGAAAGGGGAAAGCAATTGAAGCGAAATGTGTGTTTTTTGCGAGAACCCACACACACACATTACACTCACAGACTCACAGACGTGGGGAGAAAGATGGTGGATGAGAAAAAGTAGAAAGAGAAAGTGGCGTACCTGAGGAATATCTGGCAGACAGTTGTTGTTGTTGTGAGGAGGGAGTGAGGGGTTGTTGAAGTGACAAGGATCGGTAGTCTCCAGTTCGTTGACGAGGCATGGAGCCATACCAAGCTTGTTCACGTGAATTAATACTTAGTCTATGATCACTCCCTGTCCGGGGTATCCGTAAACTACTTCGAGAAGGATGAGGCCCATGGTGACGTAGTGGTCTCGGTCCCGTATAAAATGTATGAACTTTTTCTGCGAGAGACTAAAAAGAGAAAGCATCCGTTTAGGCATGAATGAATATTAGGAGATAACGTGTGTGACCTCAGGTCATTTTATTATGTACCTCGAGAGTTTTGGGGTAGGCTCGGTCAAAGGGTTGGAAGTGAGCGGGGACGATGGAACGTGGCTGTTCCGTGATGACCGGGGGTGGAGGTTGATATGATGCTAAGGGAAAATTAAAAAAAATATTGATACACTTCGACGCCGATCACAATAAAAATTCGTCCTATTGGATTGTAACTAGGTAAGTACGCTTTTCAAGAGCAATTGGGGTCTTAATTTTTTTTGAACAAATCTTAATTAGAAAGTGGGAGAAAGTAAAAGGTGGTTACCTCGTGGTCCATCATGTGGCAGTGAGGAGACCATAGCATGGTGATGAGGATGATGATAATGTGACATTTGTTGCTGTTGTTGTTGTTCCGACCCACCCCTGTCTGACGAGGACCGGTACCCCCAGTCGTACGAGGATTGACCACCTGGGCCCATACTGTATCCTCCTTGCTGTGATGATGGTCGAGGTGGGGGGTCGGGTCGCATTTGGTCATAGTAGTCAGAGTATTGTGGGCGACGAATGGGAGGTTGTGGGGTCTCCAGTCTGCAACCAAAAATTTGGGTACAATATTATCACATCATTCCTGATTTTTTCCCCGCCTACACAAGGTAATACTAAACATACACAACAGCGGCTCTTGACTACAGTTGTAAGTGATAATTAACATGGCCAGCACATGTCGAGGATAGTCGGTGAATATAAAAGATGGGATTATTCCGAGAGAAAGAGAAAGTATGTGTGTGTGTGGGATTATGACCGACAATCCTCTCAATGACACGAGTACAGAAACACCGGCTAAACACTCACTCACCTTGTGTGAGGCTAATTAATTAGTAGCATAGGGATCTCAATATTATTTTCACACACACGCTTTCTCTCTCTCTCTACATTTAATGACGGGAGGTGAAAGTGGGTAACGTTAGTATTCAACACACATTCTAATAAATGTAAATGTTCCTAGTCCTCTGTGTAAAGGAAGGTCCTCGCAAATATTACATATCCTGTATTTTCACAGTGAAATTGCCATCAATTTCCGTTGTCACGATAAATGAACCTTTTTTTGTCTCACGGCTTCTCAATTAAAAGCCGCATGAGTATTGAGTACACAGTCATAACTGTATTCTGTATAAAAATGCAGACCACGTTTTATTCCTTAAATTATTTCGTACCTACGACCCTGGCATAGTAAAGTGAAGAAGCGAAAAGATTCCGCCTGGCGAAATACAATAGAATTTACTCTGATACGTCAGAAAAATATTGAACCATTTAATGCGGTCAAAAATTGGTTCTCTTTCTCTACTTTTTGAGGTCAGAGGGCAAAGGAATTTTCTAGAATACTTTTAGGCATTTAATATGGACTGCCCTGGAATTGGAAACAATCAAATTCTTGATGACAACCAACGGGCATGCATAAGTGTCAAGTGAAATTAAGAGAAAGTCTTAATTTGTATCAAAAAGAATTAGAGTGAAAGTAGTACTCCTTGTTTTAGCCCTGTTGAACTAATTCGCAACTACATTTATTTAGACACTTGTCCTATGACAAAATACAGTAGGAATTATTTACATGTCTCCCTCGTCCTCGTAGTTTGAGACTCATGAGGAGTAAATTGAACGTACATGATATAATTGGCTAATATCCCGTCGATCTCGGGAGCAATGATGAGTAAAGCCAGAAAAAAAACGTTGTGGTACTTCAGCCAGCTTTTCTGTGAGAACAAAGTGAAAGCACGGCTGCACAACCCACTCTGTTTACCATCATTATCATCATCATGGATGATGATGTGGTGTGTGTGCCCGCACACAGAGTTGTCATTTCCAATTACATAGTACTTTGTGTACAGCCACATTCCCATTTTATTCTTTCAACACATTCCGTTCGGTTTATTATTCAATGGAGCTTCTACGAGCTTTTTGAATATACTTTCTACAGATGAAAGAGAAAATGTGGAATTTTTTCCATCGTAAACTGATTCCATGTTGTGTTGTGTGTGTGTGTGGAGGATGTGGGTTATTGGAAAATTCCGTGAGGATTGGAATTTTGAGAGAGAAACAATGACAAGGGAATTGATGCAGTTAGAGTAATACAGGACATGGAAACGTGTGTGTGTGTGTTTCTCAATAAAAAATGGTTGGTTTTGCATTACTCCGAGTGGACATTACAATGTAGTAGAATTGTAATGCGTCAAATATCAGAGAAGGAGAAAGGGAGAGAAAGTCCTCTTTTGAAATGAAGGATTAAATTGAGGACACACACACACAACGAAAACAGGGAGAAGCGGTCAGGGATTGTTTCCGCATCGCTAATAACTGAACAGACTCATGAGTCACTCACACACACACACACACACACACATACACACACGTACTAGTAGTCCGTCAAGGGAATGCAGTGACTGTAAAATTTAGAGGGGGGGAGAGAGAGAGTATAAAATCCTCTTGTCCGTCCTCACAGAATTATTATAATCTTTTAACTTAACTTATAATACATGACATGAAAATCGATGGTGATAAAGCCCGGGGAGTTGAGTTTTGGTGGTGTTCGAGCTTGGAGTCATAATAATAATATAATATGATGATGGAATAGTGCTTACACTCCCACTGTTTGCGGTGATGGTGGTGGCTGAGTGTGTGTGTGTGTACTGTACAATGTATAATGGTGGGGACATGGTAGAGAGAAGAGAGGAAAACCCGGAATATAAAATAAAATCCTTGCTCTCCAAGCTAGCCTTTCATCTCTCTTTCCCTCGTCCCCCTCACGATCCCCCCGATTCCATACTTGCCAAAAACCGAGTCTTTTCAAACAGATATGTATACAGTACAGCACAACACACACACACTCCCTGCAACTGGAGGATATACACTCTCTGTGGAAACAGAGGATAGGAGAAGAAGACCTCTTTTTGCTACATGAACCTAGCTCAGTATTGAGGCTCAAGTGTATTTTCCACCCCTCCACTTTCTCTCTCTTTCTCTCTCGCTTGACTTCGATCAACATGATTGAGCCTCACCTATGACCTGGAAAAATCCTTTTCCACAAAGTAGAATCAAAAGTTGGGAGCTAGGGAGTTTTTGGTTGTTCCTCCTGCTGCTTCCTGGGGAAAGCGGGGAAAGGAGGAGACACCCTGTTAAAAACTATCGTTAAGAGATCGAGACAGACAGGGAGAGGCACTTGATCGGGATAAAAGATAAAAGCATCGGATCAGGGTTCTCTCTATTCTCTACAGCTTTCTCTTCCCCCCTCCCTCTCGCTTTCTCTCTATACATATATATGTATAATTTGATGTTGATGTTTTAGTTTGGAACACATGAATAGAGAGGAGGCCATGAACCCACTAACACCATCGACATGAACATTGCATCCCGGGCAACAGGGACTCATACACACACACAGGGAGAGAGAAGTATCTTCCACATCGCTAAGAGCAACAGTGAAAGTGAAAGAGGAACATCTTGTGTGTAGTTGTATTCTCTATATTATAGTGTAAAAAGGATAAGTGCAATTGTATATCTTTGTTGAGTGTATACTTGTAGAGGGAGTGTGTGTGTGTGTGTGCGTGTGTGTGATATACAAAGTATAGCGGGATATCAAGACTGGAAGACATACCGAAATTTTGTTTGTACTAGAATGTACGTTAGTAGAGACTACTCTGCTAAAGAGTAAACCCATTTTCAAGTGTTTGTTTTCCTATATCATTCGTATACTAGTTCTCACGTCTTAAGTATTTTTCTATGACCTCTTTCTCTCCCTTTCACCCGCCCTCCTCTCTCTAGGAGCAACAACTGCTGGATGGTGAATACATTTTTTTGAAGGTTGGTTGTTCAACTTGGACTCTGTGTATTTTTTTTAAAAGTAACAAACTCATACCTATAAAAGGTAATGGAGCTGAAAACTATTGCACTACCATCAGAACGGGTAAGTAACGAGAGGGAGAATAACAAAATCACCACACTACCGGGTATAAACAATGTACAATATTGTATTATAAAGTTTTTTTGAAAATATTTTTTCTCTCTTCTCAAATGTTGCATTGACTACCCATTTTCATGTCATTGGGACATTGGAAAAGGAATACTGTATTATCGTAATATAATATTCCAAATGATTTTTGAGGACTGAGGTATACTATGGGGTAGAAGGATTTTAGTATTACAAGACTTGTAATACAAGTTATGTAAAGCTCGACAATTTTCTAAAATATTACTTTCGATTTTCACTTCATCTCGGAGAAAAGAGGACGAGTTGGAGTCGTTCAGAATACAAATATTGTGTGTGTACATACAATTTTACAGTAGGATATGGTATATTTAATAAATGTGAATCAAATGCAAATGTACGTAAATTCGGAATTATTTGTCCGTCCTCTCCGTCCCTCATGCACTACTGGAAATAATGGTAGTAAATTGACTGGCCCTCTCTACTCAACTACAATAATATATTTATCCTATTTTTTCCAACTAGTGACTATCGGTATACCGAGACAAAAACTTTTGTTCTTCCTTCCTGTTGAAAAAATACTTGGATTTGAAGAGAACATTTTGGTTCTGATTAAATCACATATTTCGACGTCGGACAATCCTTTCTACATTTTGATGATTATTTCATGGGTCACCAGGAAATCAAAATTGAACGAAATTACATGTAACTTTTGAAAATAATATCTGGAATTTTGAAGAAAAGTTTTGTGTACTCAATATATGTAATTCGAATTCTGGTTTCGATTTAGTCTTTTAACTCCTAAATGAACTTTTCAAGTGATAACCTTTTTTGACCTCCAAGGTCAAAGAGGTCAGAAGGTAAAAAGGTGAATTCACAAGAAAAAATGTTGGACTTGAACGCCACTTTGTTGTATTACTGCACTACTGGAAATTGTATTGAGCAGCCAAAGTTGTGTACGTCGTGAACGGTGTCGAAGTGTGACATTTTTTATTGAACTTTATTTTTCCTACTGAACGCCTTTAAAATATCTACTTTATATTAGAAAATTATTTGTCTCAAGTCCATCAATTTTGATTATCTCCTTACATCCCCCTTCCTGTCTTTCTAGTAACTAGAATCTAGTTATTGAGACAATTTGCAAAATCCTATGTAAATCCACATTATACTAAAAGAAATGTTCTAAAATAATAATAATACTTTTCATTTTCCCTCAAACATCCGCCTTTCTTGGATTCCATTTAATAATAACGAACATCCACTGTTCCTCCTCCTCCTTGTTCCAAAGAGAGGCAAACAGGCAGTGTGTAGGTCAATTTAATTTAATTTTCATCTCAACTACCTCCACCCAACACAATGATAGTTGCATACTGGATTTAGTGTGTGTACATAAGACATTAAAATAAAAAGAGAGTAGTAGTAGTACGGAGGATGGAGGGAATGTGAATGGGAGGACGTTCAAGTTAATTAGACTAAGACTTACTAGCCCACGACACGACCCCACTGACGACTTAATTAGTGCGACCCAAACTGCACTCCCTCCTTAACGATCATGATTATTATGGTGAAGTCGTCTTATTGTGTAACACACCCCCAACTTTTTCTATAATATTCCTACAAACAGGACGACGTGTGCGTGTGATGTGGTGGCTGTGTGGTGTGTGTGTGTGTGTGTGTGACAGACAACCCAAAGTCACATTAATGGACTTTTCCCCCTTTTAATTCTCCTTCAAAAACCTCTTTTAATAGTTAGACATAGTATCAAAAAGAAGGAGGAGTCGTCTCTCTCTCTCTCTTACTTTCACCGACTGGACTAACCTGACAACAACTTTCTTCCAAGAAAATCCACTTTGAAAATCTTTTATTTTTTCTCATCTCCCCTTACACACTTTCTCTATGTCTTCTCATGTTTGGTAGTCGAGGAAAATGGAGTGCCGGGAAATAGAAGGGAAAGAGAGAGAGAGAATACAAGGAGGAGGAGGAGGACGACAACCATCCCATCAACAACAGTTGAAAACGACAAAAAGGAAGCGATTCCAACCACCAACTCAACTCCAAGGAGGAGGATGGAGAAAGGAGTCTACAAAAAAGAGAGAAAGAGGGAGAGAGAGAGAAACAAGCTATAAGTGAGGTGGTTTTAAGTCAAAGCTAAGTGGCAATGATGATGGTATACTTACGTCTTATTACCCTCTACTATAGTCCCCTCTTTCTCTACAATTTCTCCTCCTGTATAGGGAAAATAGTGTCTACTACACAGACCCATACTGGAGGAAATCACCATTTTCTCTTTTTTTCCCTTTTCCACATACCTATCTACATATCCGTGTGTGTGCGTGTGTGTAGATCTGTGTGTGTCCCAACTCCGAAACCATTAGCATCGACTGCATTGACTAGATCAAAAAAAGTCGAGCCAGAACCGAAGGACCGCTGACGAGACTCTAACAGCTTTTCTCTCACTTTCTCTACTATTTTCCCTATCCCTCTCTCTCAACTTCCCTACTTTTCCCAACTCTCAAACGTTCTCTTTCACTTTTAGAGAGAGAGATCGAAAATTAGCTTCTCAGCATTTATTGTTCCTCCTAATCGACGAAAAAAGTTTCTACACCACCACACACACACATCCTCCCATCAACATCACCGGATGAGTTCCTCTTCTTTTATTTTCGAAATCGGAAATCGGAGCTTTTGACTTTCCCCCCTTCCCCTCTCTCTCCTATACTGCACACTTACACAGAAGCAGTACTATTGAAAAAGGGTGGCCATATTACATATAGCTCTTTTATCTTGCTCCTTTTCCTGTAATTATCGATGGCGGGTGTGCATGTGTGTGTGTGTGTGTGACGAACAAGACGGAGTCTGAGAAGAATTTCAATGTACATTGTACTCTGGAGAGTTGTTGAGAGTGAGAGACTCATTTGGGAGCAGTCAAAATCCGAACACACGTTCTCACACACTCCAGTTATGAATTGGATGATGAAGAAAGAGGAGAGGAAAAAATTCATCAACTCAAACTCAAAGGCACCCGGAAAAGAAAAACGTGGGTCTGACTTGTCCAATGCTTTCTCAATCTCTCTCTCTAACATTTTTGATCCATGTAAAAAATCGTGATGTGTGAACTTTCTCTTATTTGTATGCGTGTGTGTTATAGTGGATTGACTTGGAAATTTTTTGGACGGAGAAGGAAAGATTAAAAAACTTGTTGGACGTGTAAATCTGTCGCTGTATTCCTAATTAATATGTATCATTGATTTTAATTTGACTTTTTTTGAATCTTGAATGATTTTTAGTACTCCGAATTTTTATCCAAGGAGAACCAGGAAAATAGTTCTATACTGATCGGAGAAGTTGTGTATTTGTCAAGTCGGTTATTTTTTCCAAACCAATTTTGTGGATGAGAGACAGAATGAGATCGTTCGTTTATGTGGAGAAAGTACAACTTTCCTATATTCTACTTATGTGTAATAAGGGAGGAGGAGAAAGCTAAAAAAAGTAATGTGAATGATTGACAAGGTCAGCATTTTTTAGCTTGAGCTTCCATCCACCCCTCCCACTTCCCAAAAAAACTCGGGGTATTTTTTTCTAATCTTGACGACGTGTGTGGTATGGCTAGAGAGAGCGAGAAGGAGACACACACACATGGTAACCAGACGGGATAAATTATGTAAAATCGGAAACCATAATGGAAGTCGAGAATGTTTGACTTGGAATAGGGGAATGGATATACACTTTTTGTCCGGATAGGACGAAACGAACTGTATACGGGAATGACGATGAGGACGACGACGAGAGAGAAAGAGAGACGGTGTGTGTGTGTTGGTGGGGGTAAGTGCTTTGGTCGTAACTTTCTTCTTTTTTCCCTGCTAGGTTTTCTCTTCTCTGTGTCTCCTTTTGAATAACTGTTTGGTAAAAAAGGGAGGGAGGTTGGGAAAATTCGTAAATTTCAAATTCAAGTTTCCCCTTTTTCTGGATGCATGGCTAAGTCTGGAGATACCTTTCCCGTCCTTGTCGTCTCTCTCTCTCTGCTGCCGTCGACTAGTTTTCCGGTGGAAAAAGTATTTTGTGTGTGTCTCTGTGTGTGTATGTGGATGGATGGAGGGGACTGGTGCTTTACTTTCCTCTCCGTGTATAAATATTTGAGTAGAGAAAAAATCTAATCGTAAGAGATGGATGGATGATGATATGGCTTTGGATCCATGGTCATAATAATTCTTCTTCTCCTTTCGTCCTCTCTTCTTTGAGGATGAAGAAGAGTCTGTAAAGATGTGGAGGATATACACACACGCTATGCGTGGTCACGTGTGTGTGAGAGGAGTACACAATTCGGCTACTGCAGAAAATGGAAGTTTTTGTGGTTAAGACTCTCGTTTTCTGGGTGACTGAGCTGGAGACTTTAAATTCGAGAGTTTGTTTTTGAAAACTTATGGAAAATCAACAATAACAATGTACCATATGGAATACTCGATTCAAAATTCCGGTCGAGTCAACAAGAATAGAAAATATGATGTGCCAATTTTCACTTTTTAAAAAGCCGCTGTGTGTGTTTTTATAGACTTAAAATGACATCATTTTAGAATTAGAAGTGAAAGTGAAGGACTCACCGTTCAAGTTCATGTCGACTTGAGATTCTGGAGTAGTCCGTGACATCAGGCAAATGCTGGAGTTGCATATTTGCGTATGAAGGTTGATATGAAGCATGTCTTCAAAAGAGAAGGAAATTTTATAACATTAATTCATAAGTTTCGTACTAAATTTTAAGATTATAAAGATGTAAATTAACCTTGGAAGCGACTGGATCGAATCTTGTTGCCTCATGGCACGAACACCAGGTGGTGCAGAGAAAAGTCGTTGTCCTGTCGTGGTCATGGGTGTTCGACCCCGACCCAAACTATGTTGCATTTGACCTCCTCCCCCTGGATCTCTCAAATTGGCATAATGATTGACTCCCGGATGATGGTAGTATTGAGATTGATGACCTAAGCCAGTCATTGCATGACCATTCTCATCATTCCCACTATCCTCAAACATTTCCTCATCCTGACCCAACTCTTTCTTGATGACAACAACAGGGGGTAATTTACTCTCTGACCTCAGAGTCGTACTACTTTGACTCATAATCCTTTGACCTTTTCTCTGTCGGATTGTCAGGACTAGACGACGGGGGATGGACATCAGGATGACTACGTCGTCCAGGCTCATGTGGGTCACGTCCACCTTTTTTTTGTACCAGAGTTTTATACATTTATTTCAAAATTACCGCTCTCACCTTCGTGCTTTCTCTTATAAATGAAACTGTGTAAATTAAAATTAACATTACCAAATTGACAGCAAGAATCTCATCACCGACTCCCAAACATCCGCTACAATTTACAATTAAATCATTATTAAAATGCATTGATCAATTACAAAATCAAGGAAATCTGGAAATCAAGTAAATAACTCACGAATTGAAAACTGCAGACTCGATGGCTATCCTGGAGATGAAGACTCCATCGTAACGATCCAGTCCATTCCCCTCCCGGATGTATAGGCCTAGTGTCTGTCCTGGACGTTTTACTATCTCCACCTGGAACATACACAAATAGTGATGATTTATATTATACTGGAGTCGGCCATTGTGTGTTAAATTAGGAGACTGTGCTCGTACGCAACAACTAAAGATTCGGAAACAGATTAGTTATCTTTGAAATATGTGCAAGTTTGATATTAAATAGCACGTTGGTAGTGGTTTGCAAAACGTATTTAGTCGTAGTTTTATCAGAAGTGGTAATTAACTGAGTAGTTACAATTAACGGCGATATGGCTCGTACAAGAAATCAGAGTAAAAGTGTTGGGTCTAGTGGAGTGAAGCCCGGTAGTGGAGTGACCAAGAGGAAACCGGGTTCAAAAAAGTGAAATCAAAAGTACCAAATAAGAAGGTCAAGAGTCAAATTCAAATTGATGAGGGTGAACGTAAGATGAGGAAGAAGATTATGGAGAAGTTGACCAAGATTGAAGGATATGAAGCTTTGATTGTCAAATTGACGAAAGAAGTCACTGAGTTGCAACAACAGTTCGAGGAGGTAAAATGTTAATATTTTTTTGAAAAATATTACATTTTCATGAATGTATGTTTCACGTAGGTAACTAATACTCCTGTCATTTTAGACATTCAAAAAACCTTTCGAAGAAACAGATGAAGAGTTTGATTACACATCAATAACCGCGACGTATAATAAGAGGAACCAGCATCAAAATGAGAGGGGGGAGAGGACATCGTATTTTTCATTCATTGTCATCGTCATAGTAAGCATCATTTTTTATCTATGAAATACTAATGAACATTATTTTTTGTTTTAGAAATTTCCAATTGGAGGAAAATGTTGTGAAGTGTGTGGGAGTAGAGCCAAACGGAAATTTAGTAATGATGCAATCAGGTTGTGCTTCATATGTTTGAATGCGGCTGATCGCAACAATCTGCAACCAGGTGAAGAAAAAACAATAAGAAATGTGAAATACAAGTACAGACAAATCAAATGTGTCTATCCCAAACAACTTGCTGGTCAGCATCAACCAGACTGGAGTGTCAATGATTGTATGCGGGACAAACTAGCCATGATCAAAACTCTTCACCCTACATTGTACACGAGTGATAATTTAGTGGCAGCTGAACGTCCGGTTTTTACTCAACCTGGTCATTTCGGATACTTAATGGATTTGAAGACAGTAAAGAGAGAAAATGTAAGTTTGTATTTTTTAAAATTATTCTGTCATGAATTACACGATCTCAAACTGTACACTTATGATTATTAGAAAATTATTTTTGTATTGCAGTATACTAATATACCTCGGGAAGGTGTAAACACTGTCGCTCTATTGGCGACAGTCATGGATCTCTATCAAGTTAATGACAGAGAACTCAACGGAGTACAAGTCAAGGGAGAGAGGGTACTGGGTGTCATTTTATTAAAGGTCGAATGTGATGACCCTCGACTAGAGTCTCCTCTTGGCAAGATCTTGCTTTTCAGACCGGTTACCCTCAAAAGGTACTAGGCAAAAGTGGCAGTGCGCGTAACGTTCATGCGGATTTGGTACATGTGGATTTGAACATGATTAACTGGAGTCCAGATGACCCGACTGATGCAGCTGTCGCCAAAAATTGCACTAAAGTAAGTACTAATTATTTTCTCTCTTTGTCCTGTGACATGATATGAGCGTCAAATAGGTAATAGCTTATATTTTGTATGTTGTATCAGGCAACTCATTTTCTCCTCAATCCAAAACTCAACGAACATCAACGTTTTCAAACAAGACTAGGAAGTATGGAAGTTCAGTCAAAATATTTGACTTTGGATGGAATGAGCTCTTGTATTAAAAAGAGGAAAGTCAGACTAGTTGGTTGGAGAAGGAATAAGACACCAAAAAATGATTTAGTAGGACCACAATTGAACGAACCAGGGGGCAATTCAAACAGCAGTACGGTCAGTGCTCCAACTTCCATTGACTCAGAATATTTGGCAAATGTATATGCGTATTTTGTGAAGAAAGGCCAGGTACGTGTATTACATATAGTGGCTTTGTTTCATTAACTGTTTCATTCAATATTGACTATCTCTAATCATTTGATTACAGGTTGTTTGGATCTACGTTGGTAGTCACTTGGGTGTACATGTAAGAGCAATTTCGGAACACACATATACCGCTCTGGGTAAATTTCTTTTAGCAAATCCCGAGTCAGAATGATTTTCCACTACCCTGGTTTACTTGAAGAAAAATGACAATGACCATAAACAACTATTCGAGGGCCAAGCACAATTCAACATCAAAATGGCTGAACTCAATAAGATGACCCTTAATCAATTAACTCTTCCATTCCCCGACTCTGGTGTGAACTGTAATTGGACTGATTTGGACAAAAAGAAGCTTCCAAAACTTAAGATTCAACTTTTGAACGACAAAATTCATTGTCGTCACATGGACTCGGATGCATATCAATTTTTCCTCAATATTCCCCGGGTTTTGTTTGACAAAGAATTCGAGTATCCAAATATACACAAGTGGGAGAAGGACCCTCTTCAGTTCACAACTGAACCCTCCAACGATCAGCCAATTGAAGTACAAGAACAACAGGAAGAAGAAGGAGAGATCTCAGATGAGAACTAATTAATAATAATTTATACTAGTGCATTGTTCATTTACTAACTACTTTCCTGTGTTCTAATCATTCTATTTGTCGTTTTGATACATTAATGAACTCATATCAATAATATACTTTCTTCATTAAAATGTGAATAAATAAATAAATTTTTTACTTACAAAGTGGACCGAATGCAACGCATCCTAATTTTTTTGTACATTTTCGAAGGAGAGAGAATACAATTTTAATTAGTTATTAGCTGGGAAACTGGGTCAGCAAAATTAAATCTCCTCTCCATAATCATCAATAATTCAAATTAAAATCCCCCTTGGATTCCTAATCCCTTTTATACATCTACAATCCACCCACACACGCACACAAAAAAGCAATTCCCGGCTGATTTACCTGCATCGAGATGAATTTTCGTACGGTATCTTGGACAGGACGGGAGAATTGGCGTCCTACACGCAGAGAAAGTAAATTATAAAATTTATTAATGAAAATGTAATGAAGTCCTCCTCCTCCGCTTAAATTCTTCCTCCTCCTAATTTATATTCAATCATGACATCATAAAACATGAAGGAAATGACATATTGTCCTTTTTTCCTTACCGTCCAGTATCCTGACCAGCATCTCGCCTCTTCTCTCCACGGCACCCAAGGCAGCCGCCGTTGTCGCATCATGGTCGTTCTCAACTGACTCCAATTGCCGGAAGATTTCTGTTGAGATACCGCTGACCTGTACACACACACACAAGGAGAAGAGAGAAAAAACCATTAAACCCACCCATTAAATAAATCTTCAAGGCACCGGAAGTTTTCCCTCACTCTCTCTCCCCTTCTCTACTTTCACTCTCCCCCACTTGGGGGAAATGTTTTAACCTTTTGTTTTCTCAATCTTCTCTCCCTCTCCCCCTCTCTCTTGCTTTCAACGAGAGAACGATTGCCAGACACACACACACACTTGAAAGTTCTAAAGTTCAACACGGTCAACCCCCCAATTTCTCTGAAAAGAGTAAATGTCTTTACATAGTTTTTAATCCAAAACCGCTTTTCCTCCCTACTAAATTATTAAGCGGGGAGGAGAAAGTAAAAGTACTTTCTCCATGTGAAGCGACACTTTCCCTGGACGCATGGTAATTTTATTCATATATTAACCCTTTAAGTTCTTGTACATGTGCGGTGATTTTAAAAAATTTAACTTTCTCCAAGAATTTTTTAAGTATTCCCCTCTTTCTCTTTCCCCTTTTTTCTCTTCCCAGCTGTGAAAGTGTGTGTGTGTGTGTGTGTGTGTCTAGAGTGTACATCGACCCACATTGAGATTGCAAACAGAGAGAAATTGCACAAACTTGGGTACATCTTATTAGTTGATCATGATGATGATGTAAGTTAAACTTTTTTAAGTTGACTTTCTCTCTCTCTCTCTTTACTATTATTGCTCGTGTGTGTATAGCTAACGTAAAGTAACCTAATAATATTATATGTGCTAACATTATATTATAGAGAAAAAGTTGAAAAGTTGCCCTCTCTCTCTGTCTCTCTTCTGGGAAATTGGGGATGTATTTCCCCTCTTTTTTCTTTGAAAATCAGATCGTCCATAAGACGTGTGTGTGGATGTGTTCCCACGAAATTTCAAATTACTTTGACTCCTTCATAAATCCTTAAATATGACCAAGTTGGGAGTTCCTGAAGGAGAAAGAGAGAGAGAAAAAAACTCTCATCAACTTTCTCTCTCTTCCTTTTCTTGGATTTTTTCCTTGCTTTCTTTGGAGAAATTCACAGAAATTATTAGGAACTGTTGTTTCGAAAATGTATTTTTTATTATTATATCAGAGTGTCATCAATATCACTCACTGCCAAATATTCACACAAGGAAAAATAGACTTTCACTTGTCTCCCTTCATCTTTTTTTTTCTTCTGTAGGATTTTGCGTGTGTGTCCAAATCACGCCACATACACACACGCACACACCCGACCAGATTCCCCTTCTCTCTTCCCTTCGTTTTCCTTACTTCGGGAAGGAAGGAAAAGGGGGATTTGGAATATTGACTTAATCGGAGATATGGAAAACACACACACACGGAGAGAGAGACAAGTGAGGGGACTCAAGTGGAATTCGTGAGGTGGTGAGACTACATATAAATTTCATATTAGGCTCTCTCCTTATATGGTCACAAGAAAATATTATTGAGCCCATCTCTCTCTCTGTCTCTTTGTGTGTGTGTGTGTGTGTATGACGGTGGCGGTGGGACTGGGGATGTCAGGGCTATGAAATTGGCAGGGTCTTTCTTTCTCTCTTTCTCCTCTCTCTGCCACATTGTGTGTGTGTGTGCAGGAGCAGCATCCCTGCAATGCAATGGCTCAGCTAATAAAGGAGAAAGGAGGAGAAAGCGAAAATATGGCTCGGGTAAAGAGAGAGACAGACTGAAGGGTCGTTGTGACAATAGAAAGAGAGAGAGAGAAGACGAGAAAAATGGGTGCGTGCTGTACGTGTGCGAATTCGGAAACGGGGATTCCACGTTAGAGAAATAAGGGGAAAAAACCCGATTTTTGCCAACAACCAACAGTGGTGCACTGTCTAGACCCTTCCTTCCTTCCTCTATTATAGGAACAGTGAAAGGAGGAGCGAGAAAGGAGAAGAAAGAAAATTTCGGTGAACGATGCCAAGTCCAAGTCATTTGGCATGACAGGCTCTGGAGAAAAGCATTACTTGCTGTAAAGCCCGTAAAAATGCTTCCGCCTTCTATTATTTCTTTTCTTTAATACCTTCTTCCCCGAAAAATAAAAATTGTGAAAGGAGGGTAGAGAAAAATAAATGTGTGTGTGTGTGTGTGTCACCTCCCTCGAGCTAAAGTCTCTATTATTTTTAAAACTTTATTAAAATTAGGCAATTAACAACGCCGATCTGAAACTGGGAATACAATCTTCTTGTTGAGTGTAGCCGTTCATAGCCATAAAAGTTGAAAGTGGCGTCGAACCGTCGCAAAATACTTAAATATTTTTGGTATTCAAAATTTTGATTGTGGGCCAAGAATTTTTCTCTCTCTCTCCTCCTTTACACTTTGATTAATTTTGACTGGGGCTATTTATGGGACTGTGAAAGTCACACACATGATGAGAGGTCAGTGTGAGGTTGACTAATGGAAATGGTACAACCGCCCCCCAATAATCCAAAATTTACAAGGCACATCAATCTCTACTCTCCTAACTTTCTCTCTTTCTCTTGAGCATGCAAAGCACATCCCCCACTCTCCAGTGTATGTGTACATACCATTGTATACTTTCTTTGTTAGGACACAGAATAAAATCCTTTATATACATACACGCTCGTACATATGGATTATATGAAGGGGGTATTAATACCATTAGTTTTCCCTCTTTTATCCTCCTTCCCAGCCAAAATCCCTCTATTAACTTTCTCTGCCTCAAATCTGAATGTCGTCAGTTTTCACCTTCTCCCAAATGAATGGTGAAGGGAGGGGTTTGCATGTTCCCCGTATAAAAGCGAGTGAGAGTGAGAGAGAGAGAGAGAAGAAAATGTCCAACTTTTTAGCCGCCATTTATTTAGAAAGTGAACATGTTACATGGCATACCAACATGGCAATTGCATGCACACACATTTTAATCCGCATCATTTATCATGAATCATGGCCTTGTGCGTACTCTACCATGTTTATTTATTTATTGTGTGTGTACATATATTTATACGTGTGTCGAGTGTGTGTGTTGTGCACCTTCACATTTCCTTCTAATGCAATTCTTGCGGCCAGGGAAAGAAATGAGGAGAAAATATTGAGAGAGAAGAATTTTCCCAAATCTCTGACATATTTCCCATATTTTTTTCGGAGACATTTTGAGTCCATATTTTGGTCGACAAATTTTCTCTCTCTTTTTTTCGGTTCGGAGTTTTAGATGGGGAGAGTAGGAATTGGAATTGTAAAGTCTAGGACAATAAGAGAAAGCACCAACTCTGGTTTTGCTGCTGCTGCTGGCCAATTGAGAGAGAAAAGAATGAAGGAAAAAAAAAGAATCTACTATCGATTTTTTACTCTGGCATTTCATTTGAAAATTCCCTTGGATTTTACCATATCCTCACCCCCACACACACATACACACACTCTCTCTCTTTTCTGATTCCCCTTCGCCTGGGGTTCAAATTCCCCATTCGGCAACACCCCTAAAACCTCCTCTTTCCTTTCTCTCTGTCTTTGTCTCTTTTCTCCTTTGGTTTGGACAGTCTGGCTGGACAATCTGGATGTGTCCCACATTTGTGACAATGTCTAAAATTTATTCCCTTACCCCCTCCCGTGCTCCCCAGTCCCCCACTATTCTTATTTCTTAGGGTAGAAATGGAATGAGGGGGGAAGGGTAACCCTGATTTCAAACCATTTTGGCCAAACTCTTCGAAAAAAGTTTTGGCGAAGGAACAGGGAAAATGAAAAAAATTCGGCGGCTACACTCAGAACCGACAAAGATGGGACAAAAAAATTTGTAGTCGGAAATTTTCCGAAAATAAATTGAAATTTGGATGAAATAACATTATTTACAACTTTAAGTGCTATAACACCATCACGTAGTACAAAAGTCCAAGCGGCGTCGAAGTTAATCAATTTTCAGTTTTAAATTCCGAGCCTCAAAGATGATTTTGAACGAACATAAATCGATCTTTTAATCACATGAGGTCAGTTTAAATTATTTTTAATTGACACGACTGTTTTTCAACAAATTCAGCCTGACAGATTTTGATTTCTAGCTGTGCAAAACTTATATTTGCAAAGAGAAATTTCGTCAAAATATTCCTTGTGTCCGACTTTCACTGCAGCCAACTGTAAACTTTTGAACAAAATTTTATTGACACTCTCCCTCCCCAAAACTCAAAATCCAGTTCACTCTGTCTTTGTGTACTCCTACGCAAAATAGAACAAAATTCCAAATTTTATGTAGCAATTTCTAGACGCTTTAGTTAAGTTGTTGAGTTGACAGACCGTCTAGATGGACTTTCTCTTTTAATTCTATCAAGAGAAACACAACTACGAAAATCCTATTGAATTTTATATTGGAAAGAGAAAGTACTGCTCTCAATTTACCTTGTACATAATACAATACTTGCGTAGTCGTCCACTAGGTTATAGCTTAATTAGCCCTTTTTTATCATAATTAAGTTTAGTGTCCCTCCTCCTCATTCTCCTCTGTAGTGGGACACAGTACAAAGTAGTAGTTAATAATCCTCACTCCACACACCATCGCGTCTTTGTTTTCACATTCAAGTTGTAGTGCGGAGTGTACAGCCCCGTGTAATTTTTGCATACATTAGGAATGATCATAAACCCACTCCCCTCCTCCTCCTCTGGCACAAGAATTAAGACGACAATGTCAGGAGGAGGAAGAGAAGGAGGAAGAAAATGTGTCCTTTCTTTGGTACATAAACGGAGTAAAAACTTTTCTCTTGCTTTCTCCGTAGGATCATAGGATCACGTTTCCTGTTTGTCAGCAAGCCTAAAGTCCTTCCTCTTCTCTCTCTCTCTATGCACTTTGTTGATCGGCTTGAAGAGAAAACTACAACTTTGCATCATCATCTTCCATCCTCCTCTCTACTACTATTGCTCTGAGGAGCCTCCAGCTTCCATCCTCTCAAAAGTCTATAATGCCTTATTGTGCCTCTACTTTGTTTTTATTGACAGTCTAAGCTCTCCCTTCTTAATTCCTCTTGTTCTCTATCCCTCCTCCTCCTCCAGTTTTAGTTTTCCAGCTCTCAGGCTGACTCTGGCTGGAGGGCGGGGGCTTTAGTCATCAATACCTTGTCCATAATTTATTCAGACTTTCTCCCTCTCTCTCAAAAATAAGGAGGAGGGAGAGGTAATGAGCGCAAAATTTTTGCTCTTCTCCATCTCCTCCAATTGTTGAAGATCCCTTACTTTAAAGAGCGGGATTTTTAATCCAGCTCCCTTAAGTGTATCCACTTCTTCTCGTTTGTTTATCCGCTACAAATTTAGAAAGACTTTCATCGTGAGAAAGGAAAAATTTCTCAAATTTCTGATTAATTAATAGGAATTAGATTGACATAAGATTATTAAAGAATTAAATATTTAAATATTTCAAAATCCCAATCACAGAAGCACCTCCTCCTTCACCTCCACCTGTCAAAACTGTCCGGGCTGTCAAGTTTTGTGAGGATGAAAAAGAGGAGGGTAAGTGCCTTGGAAATATAATGAAAGATCCTGGAAGACCCCACACACACACATGCACACCGCTAATTAGTGCTTAGCCCTCTGTGTGTGTGCAGTGCATACCCTTTAATTAGCGTTTTTGACTGTCCTATTATCCCTTCCGTTCCTTCTCACTCTCATCCCTCCCAGTGTGTGTGTGTGTGTCCATTCTGGAGGGGATTTTCGACAATTTCCCAGAAAATTTGGATTGTAAAAGGAAGACCCTTCTCTTTTCAATTTCCCGGGACAATTAAATTAAAAAATTGTGTGTCTCTCTGATGTATGAATGTTTACCAAATTTTGTTGCTAAACATTGTAAATCGATTTATTTTTGGAGATGCGGTGAGATGGAATGGAGGCTCTTGTCTTTATTTTAAGGGAATAGTGTTATCTCGCTATGACTATTCATAGTTTGATAATTAGCATGAAAGAGTTCCTCTGTGTGTGTGTGTGTGTGTGTGTTAGAGAGAGAGAGGGAAAGTGGGAGATGAAGATGGGCGTGAGAGCTGGGATGAATTTTGGGAGAAGCGGAAGTAGTGGAGTGAGTGAGAGAATGTAATCGTATTAAAACAACAAGAACAAGATTGAAGGAAGAGAGAAAGGGAGAGACCAAGCCTTTCATTTCAGAGAGAAATATACACAATAAAGGAATAAAGAGAGAGAGGAGAGAGAGTGAAAGCACCGTCGCATCGACTGAAGCTTGTAGCCCTCCCGAGACGCAATTAAGGGACAATAACAATCACAAGATGCGTGTAGACTACATAGGAGGGAGACATTCTTTAATGTAGGCGAGAGAGAGAGAGAGGCAAGCTTTACACGAGTTCACTTTCAGCTTCAATTTCCTCATTAAGTTGATGTCAAAACCCCCATCTTTCCCTTTCTCCATCCTCTTTTTCCCTTTTTCGGTGAAGAGAAATACAAGGAAAATTTCCTGTGTGGTAGTTTACCCATTTTTTTGGACATGGGGACTAACTAATTGTAATTTTTTGTACGTCCTAATTATTTTTCAAAGACACTCATGGTGTCGGGTGTGTGTCGTGGCAGAATTCATACTGTTTTGGGAGACTGTAAACGTTAGCTTCAGTTGTGGCTTCGTCGTTAATTCAGGAGGTGCTTTTTTATTTAAGTAATTTTTAATTTTAAATACGCTTCAAGCTATTTAAACACAACTGGAGCGTAGAATATTGACCAGTGTTGAACTTTGTCCCTCTTTGCCTATGGATTTTTGTAATAATTTGAGTAAAAATGTGAATAATTTTTACCTTGCGGAAGTCAGGCTGGAGGACCATATGAGGGAAATCCTTGGCGGTTGATGTTGTCCCGCCAACCCCGCGACCTCCCGGCTGTAAGGTCGAGGCGAGTTGTCCAAGTTGTAGTCGTCGTGGACTCGCAGCTGGCTCTGCGTTCGGTGGAATTCCGTCCCTACCTTGATCCTACACAATCGGGGAAAAAACAGTCAATTAAATATTTTCACAAAAAATTGTTTAGTACACTAAGAACATTTAACACAAAATTACACACTGCATAAATATGAATTTTTGAACGTGTCCAAGCTTCTATTAGTATATGCCACATTCAAGAAATCACATTGGAAAAAAAATTTGTACTGCGACGCTTCGACGCCGCTCAGAAAAGTCGAAACGTATTTTCAATTAATTCTAATCTTAGATGATTTTTGGGATTGAAATTGTATTTATTTCACAAACTCTCTTCATAATTACAGAGTCGCAATTCTGCAGCTCAGTGTTGAAGCTGCATTGAGAGGTCATTCTAAATTTAGAATTGTGAATTCCTCAAAATCTCCAGGAAAGACTATTCATGATTTTTGGGCATTCCCAATCCTAAAAATGCATTCAATAATTCTTTCTCTCTCTCTCTCTCTCTCTCCATGGAAATCCCACTCTTTTGAGACTCTTTGGGTAGCTTTTGATGTGTGATGTGAGAAAATCAATGTATTGGCTTATCGATCAAATGAACTGCTTCCAAGTCCTCTTATCGGTTTATCAAATTGAACCCTATTACACACACATACACTTACACACGGCCTGTACATGTGTAATCATGTATGCGAGAGTGTGAGCGAGTGTTTCTTGTCCCCCGAATCACCTTTCCTTTTTGGGAACCCGGGTTTTTTAACCTCCCCTCTCTCTCTCTGGACTCCAACCCTTTTCTCTCTCTTTCATAACATTTGCAGTGTAATTAAGAGAAAACATATTTTGTCGATGCACATGCTCTGACTCTTCCCCTCCGCCCCTCCCATTATCATTATTTATTTTTGCAATTTGAATTCCTTCTAATATATCATATGGAATGAAGTTGAGTACATGCGATCCCTAATTAGATTCCCCACCTCAAGTTATCATTGATCCTGTAATTAACCTGACTTTGCTAATGTGGCTCGAATGGTCAAAAAATAATCCTTCGCCTCCTTTTCCTAATGGTAATTAAGTATCAATTCCACATTGTAAATGAAACTTATTCCCACATTGTAAACAAGACTCGGGAAATTATTTACAAAATAATTATCCTTTAATGTAACTTCCAAGTCTACTATAAATAAATTATAAAAAAATTTGAAAGGTTCTTTTTATCATATTAAAAAACTATTATGCCAATCCTGCCATTAAATAATTTCTTGGGAATGAGCTAATTAATCATATAAAAAATGCAAATTCTGTTCAACTTGAACGCCATTCATTCTTCCTGTGTCCCTATCCGGATCCTCACAAAAACAGTTTCAATATGGAAGAATCAACTCGAGGGACTTTTCGAGTAGATTGAGAAGACGGAGGATTTTTTTGAGATTTAGTTTTGGAAAAACTCTCTCTCCTGATTATGAGAGAGATGGGGAATTACGTATAGAGAGAGAGAGAGAGAAAGGAAGGAAGATGTTTTCATCGTAACTTTTGCTCGTAGAAAGCAAACAAGGGCCAATCTTTTGTAGAGGAGAACGATAAAATGGAGAAAGATGAGTTATGAGGTCGCGACGGGGGGAAATGAGGTGAAAAAAAAAGTTGAATGAGAGGAGGCTGGGGTGAGAAAATAGTAAAAAGTAATAAGGAAAGTAATGTGTGTGCGTGTGTGTGTGTGTGGGAGAGAGAAACTCACATGGGATGGAGGAATAATGAAATGTAATTAAAACGTCAGTTGACTTTCCCCAGGAGAATCCAGGGTGGAAACCAAGGAGAAAACCCCAAAAGAATGAGGAATAAGAATGAGAACAAGGCAGGAATGCTTTTTTACACTGTTTACACGGGTCAACCCAATAAATTACCCACACACACACACAACCAAGTACACACACACACATACATTCTCATTTTACACATTCTTCCCGGCTTGTCCGTACATGCGTGAGAGAGAGAGTATAAATAGTATAAACACACACACGGTGGAAAAAATACACATATATTCACAGCGGCAAAGGCAATATTTTCTCCATTGTACTTTCTCTCTGCTTTCTCTCGAGTAGGAAGGAACCTTGGAACTAAGGAACCTTGGAGAAAAAAAATTGAGGTACGAAAATGGGCAATGATTTCTCTTTCTCTTGCAAAAAAATTGACTTTTCCCAGTAAAAAAGAGTCATTTTTGCATTAATACTTTCCCCTTCCACTTTCTCCTCCTCCTCCTTTTAATTAACCTAGCTGATGAGTCCTTTTACGATTTGATGAATGCATTGCATGTCCCCACACACACGTCGTCCTCGTCCTAACCTAATGTCAATAATATAATGGGAGAACACAGAGTGGGTAATTTGGACGCCGAGTGAGGAAAAAAATACAATTTGTTAGAAAAATACTCCGTTTTCCAACGGAATTCCTTTAGTGGCGTTCAAGTTAATCGTTTAAATACTGCCTTTGGAAAATCAAGCAATTTTTTGTGCCCATTCAGAATATAATATTCTGAACATTTTCGACTTTCAGGGAAAAATTTTTCAAAATTGTAGAACAGAAATTCCGAAATTTAAGAAAATAATATTTTGTATTTTCGGATATTTCGCTTCCGCACAGAGAAATTACTCAACTCGTCATTTTATAGGTACTCTACACTTAAATTGATAGCGAACGGCGTCCAAGTCCAACAAATAAAAATTGAAATAAAAGTCACTAACAATGACAGTGGCTACACACACACAAACACACTTTTTCTCTCTTCTATTCAAAGTGGAGTTTATCTGAATAAATTTGTAAAATTAAGATTAACTGGGAGTAACCATGATCATGGTCAATGGAGGGGCCGAGTTACAAAGTTGACAGTTAGACAGAGAGAAAGAGCCCTTGAATTTTTTTTGCAATGTGCACTGACGATGCACTTGGGCACTGTCAGTGACAAGAGGAGGAGGAGGAGGAGGGAGGGCAAAAAACTAGAGGACAAATGGGTGGATTGTATTTGGCAGAGTGACATTTAGTTGTTGGCAATGGACCTTTCTCCTCTTCTCTCTCTCTCTTTTAGGGGTCATTGTCACCACCCTGTCGAAAATTCTACATACCCATGTGTACACCCATGCACACATTCTCAACAAGGCTAGAAATTTTGGAGCGTGTATTACAAGTGTGGAAGCGAGTTGGTGAATTTGTGGACAAAAATGCTTTTTTGCATGCAATACAGTGCAATAGAATGGAATGGAATGTGAATGTGTAGCTTCATACAGAGTAAACAACAAATTAGCTTGAGCAAAACACTTAGATAAATTGACATTGATTTTTTTCAGCGTGAGATATATATTTTTGAACATTTAGATTAGTGCAGACTGGAGGCAAAAGGGAATTTTCGAGGGAAGGTGTGTGGGTTTTTCAGAAATTTTTTTGTGATTTACTTTTTTGGCATTTTTGCTGCTGCGAAAACGAGAGAAGAAACATACGCCGGAGCCGCACTGAGATTTGGGTAATTCGTACGTTTCACACATTCATCAACTGAGGGTAGCCCAGTCCAACCAAAGTTTCCACAAATTCATGATTTGACCAACACACACTCGCACTATTCACTTTAGCTCATCATCATCATCATCACACAATTGAGAACAAATTCACTTTGGTGTGTGTGTGTGTGTGTGAGGGGGCACAAATATTTTATTCCGAGTGTGAAGAGCCTCTTGATGGGCATTTAATTCAATGTGTGTGTGTCGTTTTGAGGAGGGGGAGGGGGGTTCCTGGAAATTTCGTTTTGGAAAAACTTTTCCTTTACAATTTTCTCTCTATTTATACTGTTGACTTTTTGTTGATTGTGTGTGTGTCGGATGAAAATGGAGGTGAGTGCTCCCTCACTCTCTCTTCACTCCTGACCTCAACTTTAAATTTGTTTTTTTGTTTCCAGAATTTGTTTGATTTTAACGCCACTCAGTAAAAATATTTCTCAATTTCGATCGCACACAATGAAAGAATTTCCATATGAATGGTAGTGGAGACACAATTTGTTGTTACGATGGGTCAAAGGTCACATTTAATTAATAACTGGATTTCCTTTTTGCTTGACGTTCCACAATCCAAAATACCCACGGATTATTTTTTGTTTTAATAAAATTGATGTTTTCCCTTTGTTTACAATCCTTGATAATGGATTCTTGAATGATGAATAATAATTAATTCACTTTTTTAACGTTTGCTCTCCGCATTCTCTTCTTGTGTGACCAGAACATGCCGGCAATGAAAGGAGATTAGATTTGATAGTCAAGAAGTGTGTTGTATCCTTTGATAAAATGAAATATTATACAATGAATATATTTTTATTTGTGAAAATGTGTTTTGAGTGTATTCTTTTTTTAAAAATAAAAAAGTCAAGTGCAAAATAAAAAAAGAATTTGTGACTTGTTAATAATAAGAGAGAAATCAAGACAAAATTTGAAATAGTGTTTTTTTGTGTGTGATTGTGATTTGATTCATCCGCTTAGCAAAATAAAAATTCTTTAATTATATATTTTTTGTTTGTCACTTTGACCAATTTTTCAATTAAATAAATGAAGGACTTACTCTTGAACCCTCCTTCTTCGTTGGCATATAAAATATTTTATTTTTTGTCACAATTATATTCACTTTTTGAAATTTTCCACACACAAACTTCCTTCCAAAATGATGACTTTGAATTAAATTCACAAAATCCAATTTTATTTTTGAAAATCCTCCGTTTGTCGTGGTCGTGTCTTGACGTCGTTTAAACAATTTTTTTAATATTTTTGGCTCCACTCAAATTTAGATTTAATTTGTTGTTGGATTGCAGTTAACGATGAAACACTGAAGAATCTTCTTGTTTCTTGTCCAGCCAACAACAAAAAAACAATGAAGAGAAAATATAATTCCACACCGAAAAAATTTTCTCCTCTCCTCCGAACTCTCTAATTGTAATGGAGAGAGTGTCAATAGTACAAATGGAACTTTCCTGTTTTCTCCTTGGATCGTTGTCTCCAGGATATTTCAACTCATCTTCTTCATTCTTGTGTGTGTGTTCTCTTTTTTATTATATACTATGTTGTGTGTGTGTCTCTCTCGTAATATAATCCAATGCACAAAAATACACACACGAAAGGACGATGGTACACACACATCCACAAACAACAGAGAGAGGTTGTGTTGGGTGTCGAGTTTCTCTCTCTCACTCTGCTTGTTTCGTTCAGACTGAGGGTTCACAGGGAGAGAACAGGGAGAGAAGGAAAGAGAGAAGGGAGGGGGGAGTTTTTCGGGTAGCAGAGCCACGAGAGGAGACAGCGAGGGGTTCCTGCAGTTTTCCAATAGAATCGAGTTCTCTCTGGGCTCTACAACACAGGCACACACTCAATGTACATAACTGTACGACGAGAGAGAGAGAACCCGAGAAAAGAGGGGGAAAGGCTCTTTCTTTCGCCGCTATGGAGAGAGAGAACGAGGAATGGCGAACCGTCCCTGTTGCCACTTTCACCCAAAGTCACTCTAGATTCCAGCCATGGCAATACCATCGCTGCACTCACATCTGCAGCACAGAGAGCTCATACAACCCCCAAAAACTTGAAATGTTATGTATATATCAAACCAAAAATTTCTGTCTTTTGTGTGTATGCTCTACTCTCCTCGCTAGCTAGCTGTACAGAATTTCCCTATAATATTTTCCCTACCACTCTCGAAAGGGAAAGAGCAGAGTGAGAATAGAGTGTAGAAAGTGGAGAGAAAGAGAGAGAGAGAGAGAGAGAGAAAGGAATTCTTGTTGTCACTGCGCGGGAAATTTAATTTAATGCTTGTTACTCCAATCCACTTTCCTTCCCATGCAAATAACTAAACGATCATCAGCTATGATGATCTGATCAAATTTTTTTTATTGATTCCCGAATCCCCTCGTCTACAATCTTCACACTCTTCTTTTTTTAAAGTCTCATTCAAGAAAGGAGATGCGGGGGAATATTATGGAAGGGATAAAGTTGCAAAGATTTTCCGCTGAAGAGATTGTAAAATAAATTTATATTAATTTTCATAATCAAGTCAACTTCGACGCCACTCAGTCAATTTTCTCGTGTGATGGTCCATATCACAATTCCAGTTGTGTCTGTGTTTATGTACTATTTAAAATAACTTATCTCAGTTCTTATAAAATGAATTTCAAGCAAATAGTCTTAAAACACAAAAGGTCACATTTTCAAGCAAAGCAAGCGAAGGTTCAATTTTTAAAGTGTTTTAGGTTTGGAAAATTATAAAAGCATAAGCGTTGAAAACAAATTAAATTTAAATAATCCATTTTTCAATTGCCTGACTTGCACGCCGTTCGCGATTTATTTGTATGTAAAAGGAACTATGGATCGTTAGGCACATAAGTAAATTTCAAGGGATTGTTAAGATTGAAACGAGTTTTTCTCTAAACAAATAATTTTAATGTCAATCAAGCCTTTCCGTCCAGCCATTTCTATGAAATGGATTTGTTCAGATCAAACTTTCAATTCAAATTAAATTTATAAAACCGAGAATTTTTTTTAAAAAACTCTGCCTATCCCCCTCAAAATTGACTTTGCTCATACAGCTGAAGGCCTATTAAACTTTAGAGAGAAGTGACTCTATTTGTGTGTGTGTGTGTGTGTGGTTAAAGGAAATTAGTTTGTGTTTTCCCCTCTCACTCTCCCTTTTATATAAAGTTTTTGATCAAACTCATACAGTTTAGCTGGGTTCTGGTTGTTTTGGTGCAAGGGGGCAAGAAGATTGTTTGGCATCCTTCCATTTCCTTTCCACCCATTAAGAGTGCTTACACTTCTAGGCTATTAGATAGGAAAACTGAGCGGCTGGAATTTGGAGAGAGAGAGAGAAGGATGGACGATTAACGAAGAGAAACCAGAGAGAGAGAGAGAGAGAGAAGGCCTTGATGATTACAGATCTTGAGATGAAGAACCTTTTCAAGGTACACAGTGTGTACTACACACACACACACACACCAATTCGACTTCTCTTCCTTCCATTAAGTCCAGAACAATTTCGTACGGAGAGAGAGACTGTTAGAGTCAAGTGCATGTAACTCTGCCATGACTCTCCGCCTTTCCCTCTCCACTCGTCTTCTCTGGTCTGGAAATCAGTGGACTGGAAATTTGACTGGGACAAGAAAATCTGCAACGGAGAAAGCTAAGGAGGGAGAAGGATCGTTTAGAATCTCGAATTTACCAAATAAAATATCTCTCTCCTCTCTCTCTCACGCACTCACAAATATCCACACGGAAAAGCTTTTTTTCCCTTCTTCCGCCACAAAATATATCTTTGTTTTTATTATTGCCAACTTTGTTGTTGAATGGACAACGTGTAATGTAATGGACACGTTTAAATCCCTAGAAAAGAAGAAACAAGGATGGAGAGGAGGGGGGAGCGGAGGTTACGGAAGATTTAATTTTAAAATGACTCTTTAAATTTCATCCCTACAGCCACTTTCTCCCCAGTCTATTCTAATGATGAAGGGGGAGAGGAGGAGAAAGGAGAAAGTTAGAAATTGGAGAGACAGAAAAAACGGATTGGAGGTTTATGTTAGGGAAGGATGTGAGAGGAGGGGGAGGAGGGATACGTGGAAATGATCAAAGTAAATGGAAAAGAGCGTTCGATTTTTGCATGAGTTTAACCTCTTTCTCCCACTTTCTCTCCCTCTCTCTCTGAGTTGAGTTTAGCCTCAAACTCTCGCTTTGAAGTGCAGAGTTGGAATACATTTTAACGCTTCCACCACATTAAACATACACAATGTGTGTGTGTGTCGGGATGTGTTATTTAACCTTTGTCTAAATAAATTTTTCAAACTACTTAGCAAATTCGAATAAAAATAAATTGGAAGGTCAGAATAGCCTAGAGAATGCTAACCAACTGTCCCTCTACTCACAACGAATAATCAATTCTACCAAGTGGCGTTGAAGTTAGGCAAAAAAAATTTTATTGCTCATTTATAATTGTAGCCATGATAAATATTTTTTTTACAGAGGGATTGACCTTTAATCAGGATTCTTGATTTGTACTATTTTTGTGATCCATCCCTCACTTCTAAAATAATTATCTTTTCGAAAACTTCCCTTGTTCATTTAATCATACACGTTCAAATACCCACAGAACGGAGTGTCCATTTCATCCGTGTTGAGATCTGTGTTTGATGCAAATCTCCAAAGTGCACTCTGCAAACTCCCCTAAATTATTGACAGAGAGAGAGAGTCTTCCAAATTGATTAAAAGGATCCCTCCTCATTGCCATACAATGTAGTATAGTGGGTTAAACAATCCCCTTCTCTTAACATCACAGTCTCTGTCTCTAAAAATATTTCTATCTTTATTTCTCTCGAAAAATTCAACGAAAATTTTATCACAATTCATTGTGTACTTCCTTTCTCCCTCCTCCTCCTCACACGTTCAGTACAGACAAGAAAGAAAGCTGGAAGATTGCCACTGTGCATCATTCTGTATGTTCTGCCCTGTACACACACACACACACAGCCTTGTGTGTGAGAGGAGAGAAGAAAAATGGAAGGAGGAAGAAGAGATGCGATGGGGGAAAATCAATAGAAATCAAAACGACAAACCGACCAAGGGTGACATGCAGGGTTGGAAAATATCCGGCACTTCCTTCAAAACTGTACCCAACCCCGCCGGCTTTATTGGGGAAAATGGGTTTTATTGAAAACCCAGGATTTTTTGTCGCGGGTTTTTTGATAAAACCCAAAAAATATTCTCCCCAATAGAAGCCTCTGGATCGAATACGGGTTTGGGGAAAGACCCGGGTTTCTTCCAACCCTGAGTGACATGGTTTTCCTATTTGTGTCCTTCAAGTTCCTTCTCTCTCCCCTCTCCCTGTGTGTGTCTATTCCCTTCACTATTTATCCTGGCTGTTGTACAGACCGAGAGATAGACAGAGAGAGGGGGGTAGTGTGTGCGTTCCCGGTCTCCGTTACCCTATTTTCTGGTCGTATGGATTTGAAATTTAGAATTTACCTATAGGAAGGAGGAGCCCTTGATCCTATTGACTCTATTATTCTCTCCACTCCATCTTCATCTCCATTTATTTACGCTAGACACAGAAATTTGAAATTCTAAATTTTCATCCCAATATCCCCTCACTTCTTCTCTCTCTCCATCTCTCTCGCTCTCCATGTATACCGTGGAACGGGGTGACTTTGCCAAAAATCGGAACTAGTTGGTTTTGCTAATATCAGCTGAACTAGGTCATGCAGAACGCTGACACTTTCCAGATAGGTCCCTGGTCATATCTAGCCGGTTATGACAGCTAATAGTTATTGTTATGATTCAATGGTCACCTCGGTGAGCGGTTCAAACGGGCGACTAAATAAACCGAATTCTGCCTCCGCCCAAAAATTGACCTGGTATAAGGCAACCTTGACCTTTATTCAAAATCCACATCCTACAAATTGTGCAGAATTTTGACCTCTTTTGAATAGCGTGGTTGAGAGTTCTATTCAATTACGCATTTTTGTATACCAGACATATTTCGAAACCTCAATGATTTTTTCTCCGTTTGGGGTCACTTTGCCAACAGCATAAAACAAAAATAAGCTAGGTAGGAAAAGGCTTATGTCCACGACGCAAAGGGAAAGCACGAGGGATTAGCCTGAACTCTTATCTCAATTTCGCCTGACCTATCTATAAATAAGCAACTTTGTTGTCAACTTTGTACGATTCGACTATAGTGACAGTACCTAAGCCATTTTTCGTTTTGGAGACACACGGTTAAGTCCTTTCCACTACCCTGTCAAGTCACAATCAAAAGTAAGTTCATTATATTTCCCCATGTATTTTCCACATTCTTTGCTACAAATTATGCCGTCACTTGAAAATTATGCTGATTGAATTGACTACGATTACGCACATCTTACAGGTAATGGTCCGTAATTATAAAAAGCCACTTGGAGCAAGAAACTACAAAAACTACGGTGACGACAACCTACATGCAGCTCTAAATGAGGTCAAAAGTGGCCAATTGACAGCACAGAAGGCACAGGAGATCTACAAAATTCCAAGAAGAGCAATTGTGAACAAAATTAAAGGAATCCACACTAGTTCTGCTGAGGGTCAGGTTGTTTTTTCGAAGGATGAAGAGTTGGTTAAGGTCTGTGTGACCTATGGTAACTAGGGTCAACAGCTGGACAAATTGGACGTCAGGATGATTGCAAAAAAATACTGGACGATACGGGGAGGGTAGTTCTGAAGTTTAAGAACAACCTACCCGGTTCTGAGTGGGCAAGCGGGTTCCTCAAAAGGCACAAGAATAAAATTAATGTTCGAGTTACACAGAACATCAAGAAATCCAGAGCTGAGAAAACCAAAGACGAAATGGTGGAGTATTTTGAAAACCTGCGAAGAAGTTTGGTGAGCGTCCGGCTTGCAACATTGTGAACTATGATGAGACCAATCTGACAGATGATCCGAGCAAGAAGGCTATTTTTAGACGTGGCTGTAAGTATCCGGAAAAAATCCAAAATTATAGTAAAGGGGCCATTTCAATCATGTTTGCTGGTACACCCACCGGAGAATTATTACCACCCTATGTCGTTTATAAATCCAAGGACCTTTTGACAACATGGATGGAGGGGGGACCAGCCGGCGTCCGATACAACAGAAGTAAATCTAGCTGGTTCGATGCTGTTACCTTCACTGATTGGTTCAAAAAAATTGCTGTTCCCTAATTTCGACGGCTTAGTGGGCCGAAAGTTTTAATTGGAGATAATCTATCCTCACTTAAATCCAGAGATTGTCCGAATTTGTGAATCAATGGAAATTAGATTTGTGATGATCCCCGAAAATTCCACCCACTTATGTCAATCTCTAGATGTCGCATATTTTGCCCCACTGAAGAGAAAATGGAGGGAAATATTGAGCGACTTCAAGGCAAGAAATTCCACCTCATGCACATTGCCGAAAGATCACTTCCCAGGCCTGCTCGGCACATTACTTGAGGAGCAGAAGGAGAATGGAAAAAAAAATCTTATATCGGGGTTCCGGACAACGGGTATAATGCCACTTGACCCTGAACAACTGTTCCGGAAGTTGCCAGAAGACAGATCAGCCGACACTCAGCACATTGTGGGGGAAGCCGTTATTCAGCATTTGAAGGAATTGAGAGGACCCAGACAGACGGATCGTGTCAAAAGGAGAAAGAAGGTATATGTTTCACCCGGCACCTTATTTTCCTTTGAAGATTTCAATTCTTCTCAAGATGAGACGGAAGCTTCAGACATCGAGGACGCTCCAGTTATCGATGTCGACGTAGCTAGAATTGTTCCTGACAGGGATACAAGTGAAGAGGGTGGAGACCAAAGGTCATCCCAACCGCTCCCTAATGTTGACGACTGGGTATCAGTGAATTTCGAATGTGGAAAGTCGGTTAAACGATATGTGAGAAGAGTAGAGCGGAAGCTGCCCGGGGGAGAATTCGGGGTGAATTTTCTACGGACGCACGACAGTGTCAAAGGTTTATACTGTTATCCTGTGCTTGTAGATAAATCAGTAGTTCGTTCCGAGCAGATTGTGAAAATTTTAAATGCTCCCCAGGAGCTCCGAAGAGGTTACTTGCAATTTGGTGACGTGGAATGATCGAAACATGTTTTCGAATAATAACAGACCATGGAGAAGTACTGTTGTGTCATGAACAATATTCACTTCGAATTTGTCGGAATTAAATGAACCAGAGCTTTTCTCGTAGTGTTTTTCTCAAAAATTCTTTTCGTTGGCAAAGTCACCCCATCAAGGGGCGAGTTGCCAAATTCATACTTTCATAGTATACATGACGTCAGCATCATAAATCCTAACACCTGGTCATAGTACAAGATTAAGGAACCGCCCAGATAGGCTGAGGTCAGTTTTCATTTTGTCATGTTGAATGGTTCACAAATGGAGGGTCAGAAGGTTTGGCGAGGTTTGGAAAATTGGCAAAGCCGTTCCACGGTACTGGGAAAGGGTACTCAACCCTGATTTTTTTATTTCCGCCAAAATACACGAAAGTACCTTCCCTCCTGGTTTCTCTACATTTAAAGGATGTGTAAAAGAAGGATGATCCATCAAAGTGACAGTGTCCCTCATGATCATGGTCGAGATTTCTGATAGACTTCCCTCCGATATATAAAGGGAGAGAGCGAGGGTGTGTGTGTATCTGTGTGCTTATAGTCCTTTTGTAATCGTATTGGCGGGGGTTTGAGACAAAAGGATGCAAGATTTTGATGAAGATTTCCCGTGGACTGTGAAAGGGGAATGTGAAAGGGGAATGATTTCTTATGTGCGGAGTCGGAGACATACACACACACAGAATGGAGAGAAGCGTATGAGACAAAATATAAACAAAGGGCTAATAGACAATGAAGACTGTGGGATGGATCATAATAGCAGATGCTGAATAACTTGAATAGACCATCTTACACTTTTGTATTGGAGTGAAGAGTCTCTTCTGTGTGTGTGTGGACAAAGTGTAAATTACACAGTACAAAGCAGGGAGCGAGTCAATGTCTGGGGAGAGAGGGATGTTGGGAGGTAATAAGTAGAGGTAGAACCTAGAGTTTTCTCTCCCTCTCTCCAGTAGAGTAGAGTTAAGAACTACGGTTGTAAACAAAGAACGGAGGGAAATGAGGGAACAATGCAAGAAGATCCGCATTGTCTTTCTCCACACAGCGACACACACAGAGGAGAGAAAGAGAGAGAGAGAGTGAAAGTCGTCTGACTGTTCAAATCCCCATACTTTTCTCTTCACATTTGGCGGCGGCGACGACGGAGAAAGCTGTCTCTTTTTTAAGTCTTGTTTTGGGGTGTCACTGCACTGTGACCAAGACAAAAGAAGAAGGTTCAATTCAGGAGGAGAAAGAGAAAGCGAGGAGGAGGTGGTGGAAGGAATTATGGAGATCTGAGCAATGCAGCAGAAAAATTAAGACAAAAAAGAAAGTTTTTTTTCTGTGAACATTTTTTGAAAAAAGAGACTTCCCGCATTTTTTTATTTACTGAATGATTAACAAATTAGTGATTTACCGCCAATTTCTAAATTAAATGTTACTATTACCTTCGTCTTCAAATAACTTCATATCCCAAATTCAAGCTTTCCCCTTTCACCCTCTCACACATAAACACACACACACACCTTTCAACCCGGGCAAATCCCCCTTAGTCAAAAGATGGGAAAGAAATTTGGAATTTCCATTAAGAATGGATGCGGAAGAAGAAGAGAGGAGGAGAGGAGGATGTGCATGGCGTATATTTCCCCTCTCCGTGTTTCAAGTTTGGTTGTAGCCGTTGGCTAAAAAAAAAATTTGTGAGAGATGCCTCCAGGAACAGCAAGGGAGAAAGTGAACGGTCCAGACCCTTCAGACTTTCTCCTTGTGTGTGTCTCTTTGTACCTTATCTACAGCTAAGTGCCCAGTGTACAGTGTGTGTGTGTGTGTGTGGAATGCATACGTTGAGCCACTCTTATTTTTTTTCCTATCTAAACTTTCCACCTTCTGA
This sequence comes from Pygmarrhopalites habei, assembly GCA_009870185.1. Taxonomy (NCBI): domain Eukaryota; kingdom Metazoa; phylum Arthropoda; class Collembola; order Symphypleona; family Arrhopalitidae; genus Pygmarrhopalites; species Pygmarrhopalites habei. The sequence goes on from WJFB01000053.1 coordinate 86,852, forward strand.
CTTCCCTCCGCCTCAACTCCTGACTTTCCTCGCAAGGCACCCGAGAAAGAAGAGGCCAAAAAGAAAAAAAAGTGGAAATTGTGAATGCCATGGCTAAGCTGTGTGTGTGTGTCTTCCCTTTTTATAGGCTATATTGCTCCTCTCCTCTGTTTACACTGTCTTGTCGTGCGTAACGGCCTCTCTCTCCTTGTACTAGAGACTCCTGACAGAATCCTAATGGCCCTCCATCCCTCCCCGCAATGCCCGTCAAAAAAATACAAAACTAACCCACACACACGCACACACACACCAAACGACATACGACTGTATCGGCTATTCACTATTTATATACAAGTTTAATTTAACAAGATTTTAAAATTTGAACAACCTTCCCCCCTACTGTCGTACTCCCCTACTTGCTATAGAAAGTGTACAATGTGTGTGTGTGTGTGTTGTTCAGTTCCTCCGTCAAAATGAAGTGGAGGCATCATGTGTGGGAGCTTTTTTTGTCAGAGGAGGAGATTCGAGCAGAGTCAACGTTTGAGAAATACCAGACGTGCGAGGAAAGGCTAAAGAACTCTCCTATATTATTACAGTAAATGCCATCAGAGTGAAAGAGAGAGAAAGCAGAGACAACGGCTGAGCCCAATAAAATCTCCTCTCCTCACCCCCCCCCCCCCCCGTTTCCCGCCATTCCCCTTCAAATCCGGAAAATCAAATTCCTTTCTCTTTTGACTTTCACTCCATATCACCCTTCGATTTTTCCAAGAAGGGTTAAAGACGAGATGGGGGGAAAGTAAAAAATTTGGTAATTAATATTGTCCACAGCTCTCTCTTTGAAACTTTAATTCCAGTTTTGTCTCGATTCTAAAAAAAGTATTTGACCCTGGATACCGGAGTATTTTCTGGAACTGTTCCTGCATCATTGCAAGTGGAAGAATGAAAGTGCACGTTTTGTTCGACTGTTGACGGGAGGATTTGAAATTTAATCTACAAATTGAAAATGTTAAATAAATAAAGTCTCTGGTGGTGGTTTGAAGGAGGAAAGAGTGAAAAAAGGGGAGCTGAGATTGAGATGAAGCAGGAGAAAGAGAGAGAATGAAATTTTGTGCAAGATTGCATATGTAATAGGAGGCTGGAGAGAGAGAGTGTGTGTGTGAGTGTGTGTGTGTGTGTGTGGAGCTTATGGATCGTGAAATAGACCGTAGAATAAAAACTCATTGAAAAGTGAATTAAGTTGTCAGAGGGAATCCCCACTCCAATTTACACTCAAGTTGCCAATCCCAATGCGAAGCCAAATGCCTCACTTTATAACTCTTTCTCTCTTACTTTCTCTCTCTCTCTTCGTCTACTCCACTCTGTCTCCATTCAATTCAAATGCATGGACTACACATACACACACACAAATGCACATTACTCGGAATAACAAGAGGGAAACAAGGAATAAAATTTACTAAATGCCACCCCACAGGCACCACCACCCGCCCTTCAATGTACTCAAATTAAATGTAAATTTTGTTGATACACACACACAGCCATACACCATACAGCGAGAGAGAGAGAGAGAGAGAGAGAGAGAGAGAAAGGAGAAAGGAGAAAGGGAGGAATTTAATGAGCTTTCTTCTTGTTGTAAATTTCCTAACTTTCATTTTCCCTCTTTTAAAATAACAATCATCTTCTTCCAAAATTTTCCATTCTCATTTCATTCCTTTTCCTCCATTTCTGCGCTTGGAGGGGAAATGCAAATGGAGCACGTGGGAAATTTTGCAGAGACATACTCCGTTCGTTCCTTTCTCTCCCTCTCCGCAGCATAAATTGAAGGGACAAAGTTAATTATCTGATCCATTGTTATGTTACACGACGTAATTATATGGAGGACAATTGAGCTAATATTTCGTAATTAATTGTACTGTCTCCGTTTATCTCTCTGTGTGTCTGTGTGTGTCTCTCTTCTGCTCTCTGTGTTTTTGTGCATTTATTTTTGGACAATGTACAGTGTACACTCAAAAGCACAGTGAAAAATTACACTGTGGCAGCCGGGGTTTAGTCATAAATCTGTGTTGTGGGTGTGTGCGGGTGTGGGTGTACGAGAATAAATATCCTTGATCTTTTCTCTCTTCTTTTGTCATTCCCTCGACATTTTCCTCTCTTCCGTGCTTATCGTCATATCTGCAGTCTTTTCTCTCTCTTTTAGCTCATCCACCATCTCAATTCTTCATTTACCACAATCCTGAAAAAGAGTTGCGCAAACAGATGAGCAAAAAAAATATCTACTTAATTTTTAAATCCAAAATGGCAAACTAAAATAATTTTGAAGGACTTGGACGCCGATCACGTCCACTCGCACGTGTGTTGGCTTTTTATGTGGGAGTAATGTTGCCCTTTGCCGGGTTGCATGATACAGCTTAAAGTCTTTGTCGCTAATGAAAGTTGATCAAAAAACCCTGAGGCCCCTTTACCAAGTCAGAAGGACTGGATTGACCTTAAAATTCACTTCTCTGTATTGTTTTTGTGGTACACAGTCAAATCCTCAGCTGTTCCCCTTTTTCTTGTGTGTAAGGAGTGGGTTTGGGTGTGGATGAACGGCGTGGAAGTTGTTCATTAAATTTCCCAAATCAATAGTTTTGTTCCTCATCCCCTCATCTACTCCCACTTTTGAGGCTTTACTCCTAAAAGAGTTCAAAAACCATGTCTACACAATTGAAATGGAATAAAAGGAAGGGTGTGTGTGTGTGGGTCTGGCTTTGGGTTTTGCCATGGCAAAGGATTTTGAGCTGTACATTCACACACATTCTTGTCCTTTGTCTTTTCACGGTGGTTTTTTGGAGGGAATGGGATGACAAACTACATCTTGGGTTTTGGCCTATGGCACAATCGTTCCTCCAGTACACACACACAAACACATCCCAGTGTAGGGTGTGTGTGTGTTAGTGTCTAGTCTACAGTATACGGTTCAAATTTGTGGTTGATTCCAAGCTGAACCCCCTCCTCCTCCCTTTCTCTCTCTCTTATTTCTCATGTACACCAAAAGGAAGGAGGAGAAAAGGTTTATTTTTGCCATCTGCAAGAACAGCACAGTCTGTTCCATCATTCCTCCGCCCTGCCAACCAGAGAGATGAGAAAAGAGAGAGAGAGAAAGGAAGACGGTCGTAAGTCGTAACAAAATGGGAATTAGCCCTTAATGGAGATAGATGTATTGGATTTTGATTCTAGAGAAAATGGCAGATTTCTTACGATTTTCATTCCACCCCTCCTTTCCCCTCTGCACTGCACTGTGCTACACACACACACACACACTACACAGTGTTGCCATATCTCCTCTCTTTTTACGAGACCCTACTCAAACACACACACACTCTTCCCTCCTCATCCACACACTGCACATATACACACACACACTCACCAAAGTCAATGATTCAGGGACAGTTAAAAACTCTCCTTTTCTCAAATTTTCGGATGGGAAAATTCCATGGGGGCTTTTTAAAAATTTCTCCAAATTATGGGATTGCATACCATAAACACACACACAGGGAAATTAAAACGAAGATTCGCCATTCCCTTTTGTGTGTGTGTGGAATATTAGCTTAATTTAACTGCCCTAAAAATTTACCCCTCTGAATTAAATTTGCGAGATGGAGAAAGGAGAGAAGAAGGGGGGAGGGGGAAGGAGGGCTTGTCTAATTTTTTATTAAAAATTCAAACCTCACCGCGGCCACAACTCCAATTATATATGAAGGGGCAGAGAAGAGAAGAGAAAGCAGAAGGAAGAGCGTGTAGTCCTTCCCTCAGTGTAGCTGTAGCTGTGCTGTGTGCCATGCATTGCAATGTAATCAATGGGTTCTTTTTTTACAGCCATAATTTCATAGTAAAACTCCATGACCAGGAGCCAAGAACCACACACCCTGGCTTTCAATTTTTTAGTAAAAAAATCCAGCTATTTTTTTTCTCTCCCCCTTCATACCATAAGACATAGCCCCAGTACACACACACACACACAGCCAAGCACAGGCACAGGCACACACTCACTCAGAGAGTAATAGTAGAGTTGAAAAGCGGCGCAGAGACTCTCTCTCTACGCTCTTTTACTACAAACTCTACACACACTCTCTCCCCAACACAGGGATGGAGGACTACACCCCGAAATTCGGATCAATACTAGGATTTTCACTCTCTTACCCCCAGCCAGTGCACTGCACTCTCTCTTTTTCTGTGTAGTCTCTACACACATCTATGATTTTCTATGGGGAAGAGAGAAGAGAGAGAGTGTGTGTGAGTGTCAGTGGAAATATGGGGGCCCATGGTATGCTGTCTGGGGCTTTACACTGTAATGGAAGCAGACGGGAATGGAGGAGGATAGGCACAAAAAAATTTGTATTCTTTCCTTGTGCCACAGCGTCAGCCCCTCTTTCTCTACATTGTAGGTGTGTGGATCCTTGTCCTTTCTCCACACACACATACACACATAGAGAGAGAGAGAGAGTATAGACTCTCTTTCACCATAGGAGAAGAGTGTAAAGTTTAAATATGTTGTCTTAAATGTAAAGCCAAACAGACACGAGTGGGGGTGATGGGGGGAGGGGTGTCCTCCTCCTTCTCCTCCGTTCTGTAGATGGGGGCAGTTAATATAAGGAGATGGAGAATTACAAGGCGTTTTGTGCTCCCTGCTTATAATTCCAAATGAAGTTATGTATCTTACGAGCTAAAGACAGGACAGCTCAGAAAATTTCGTACATATTTCTTTTCCCTCCCTCCCTCCTCCTTTCTCCTCCTTTCTTCCCTCCCCTCCCTTCTTCTCTTCTTTCCTATCATATCATTTTATTAAATGTCTTTTCCACTTGCAATTCCTCCCTTCTCACCAGCCATGCAATTCCTATTGATATTTTGAAAAAAGTCCTCTCATGTAAATTCCCTCCCTCCACACACACACACCCGGGTAAAGAAGGCACTTGATGTCATAATGTCTTTCATTTTGGTTGTAAGGAGAAAACTGCATTTGTGTCCCCCTGCCCATGACCGGCGAATCTGCAGAAGAGAAGAGAAAAAAGACATTGTGGTACATTTGGAGCGTGTGTGTGAGAGAGGGAGAGAGGGGAGAGTATGCGTGCGTTGCCTTCATTTTACATTTTAAATGCATGAGCTAAAATCCTTTCTCTCTCTATGCTTTTCCTTTTTGCTACTGCTACTGCTGGGTTCGGATGGAAGAGAAGCTTTTGAATTTTTCCCCTGTACTCTCATCTTCCTCATTTTCCCTCCATAGATGTGTGCCTGTAGAGAGAGAGAGAGAGAGAGTTGCTGGGGTGTGTTTTTCTGGTGTGCCTTTGACTATTGCTTAAAGTTTAATATGGCCCTCTTTCTCTTCAGTTCGGATGAGAAAAGGGGAAAGAGTGAGTAATGAATGAGTAAAGAAGACAATATGCCGTTTGCAATTTCATACATGAAATTCATACAGAGAAAGAGAGAGATTAATTAAATCTTTGCATCACATGTCCCTCATCCATCCATTGTGTGTGTGTACTGCTTTTGTTTTATATTTTGTCGATTTTCCACATTTAATTTAGAGAACGCGGGGGAGAGAATGTCGAGGGAGAAAGTTTACGCAAAGAAGGAGGATGCAATTTTTTTGCGAGGAATTTTTAAACTTAATTTAGAATTTGGTTGAGAGAGGGAAGAATGAAAATCGATGGGTCGTTTAGGGATAAAACTTCAGCTCCAAGAGAATGTGGATTATTAATTATATTTTAAAATGGGAGAAGATTCTTCCTGCCTTTCTGGATGTAGAAAAGATCCGGAGAATTTTGAAGAATTTTTACAAAATGATGAATGAATAAAATAGAGAAAGAGAGAGAAAAAAAAGTAAAGGAAATGCAGAGGAGTAGAATTTTGTTTTTTTGGTCGGGTCAAGAACCCCGGCTTTTGACTATTGCTGTATTCTGTCTTCTCTCTCCTTTGAAAACGAACTCTCACATCAGTTTAAGTACAGAAAATCCGTCTTCTTTCTCTGTCTCACATTACCGGTTCCGCTTTCCGCCCAGATACACACACTAACCATTCCAGTCGCCATTCCTCCTCCCAAGGCTTCCTCTCTTCCAGATAGATACAGAGTAGAGAGCGAGAGATAGTCGAAAAAAAAATTCTGTTTTTTTTCTGCCATTTACTCAAACTCACCCAATTTCATCTTAATGATGAGATGAATTAGCCGCTCTTCTTTTTCTTCTCCTCATTTGAAAGGAAATCTTTCATTTGATTCACATTAATTCGAGGAAATCTTTCCGCTTGTTTAATTAACTACACAACCCTAATTACAAGGTTCAAAGGGGGGAGGACTCTGTTTTGGTTTTTTGATGCTAAACTTTCAATGGGGATTAATTCTATTTGTCTTTTGTACTATTTGGTCTCAGTGGTTAAAGGAGCCGAAAATAACAGTCATGAACTTTCAGCCTATTTTCCAGAAACATAAAATGTCCAAAATGAAATACAATGACAATTTTAACATTGATTTGTGATTTTGAACCATATGATTTAAAATCATGTGCAAATGAAAAAGTGAAAATTTTGACGAAGAAGATATCAGAACTTGAACGCCGATCAAGGAAAAATAGATGACTGAGTGGCTAAGTGGAAAACAGGTGGGGTCCTGCCAAATATTTGTTCTTAAAAATTAAACTTAAAGATTCAATTCAAAATCGACAGCTTTCTCACACTGATATACCCGCCAAACTATTTTGCAAATTACAATTAAAACTTTAAAACTTTTTAATGTAATAGTGGATTGAAAAATACAATTTTTAAAATAGGAACTAAAAATGGTAATAATTTACATAATTCGACGCCACTCGAGTAAAAATTCTACGCCTCGTCTGTAATTGCTAAAAAAGGTTGTATTTTATATCTGTCCATTGTCACCTGGCCATATTTATCACAAAATGTTTCGTTTATTCATACCACTCTCATTCTCTACCATTATAGTCTCCATCAGCTCAGTTCCCAAAAAGTTCCTTCTATTTACAACTATATGATTAAAACTATATGATTAAAAATATATGATTAAAACTATGAACCATTCTCTCTTATATGTCCATTAAATTGTCGCGAAAAACAACCGAAGATGAACTCCATTAAAAATCAGTCATTTAACAGAAGATGTTGGCTGGGAATTAGATGAGCGTCATCACTCCCATTGTCGTCCTTTCACAAAAAAATAATCGAGGATTGTCCACTGAATTCGTTGTATTGTTGAATTTCATTTTTTTTATTTTGAACAGTAAAAAATTTGAGGATGATTTTGCATCGTACAAACAAACCAATCTACTGTGACATGTAATCGGATAATACGGGAGGGAGAGTGGAAAAACCGGGGAAGACAGCACAAAAGACAGCTTTCCCATGGATTTTTTACGTTATATCCCTCCATACAATCCCCAAACGATTCCATTTTCATAGGAGAGAAAGAGAGAGAGACGGGGGAATATCCTTACGATAACCAAGCACAATAGCCATAAATGGAGGCAAACTCTCTTTCTCGTGTGTGTGTGTTTGGAGAGAGAGGGTAGGGAGAATATGGGAAATGTCACTAAATACAAAATTTTTCATTTCATTTATAATTCAATAAATTTTTTTCTCAATGTACTTGAGCTCACAATTTTTCCCTCAATAAAATGGAAGGGGAAGGAAGAGGGAGGAGGAAATTGTCCAAAAAATACAAAATGTAAAAAATGGAATGTAAAGTAAAGCTGATTTCCCTCTGCCTCTTTTCTTCCTCTCCAAATGAAATGCAATGCAGCTTAGCCGCAGAAAGGGAGGAAAGTTTTTTTATTGATCCGACTACACTGAGAAGACCTTACTGCTCCTTTGCGGCCAAATAGGACTACCCGAATTCTCCTGTACCCGGGCACGCGACTCCCGACAGATGGAATCTGGAGGACCGTGGAGGGTTTTTGAGCAGAAGGGGAATGTACCTCTGTTTCCATTATTCTCACTCGGAAGCGTTCATAGAATGCAAATGCACGTGTAAAGTGCAATGGTAATTTTTTTCGGATTTAATTATAATTAATATGTAAATTATAAAGTATGAATAGATGGTTTTAATGATACAAACAGTCTCAAATATTTTTACAACTTGGACGACGTTCACTCAAAAATTTTCGATTTTTGGGCTTTCGAATTATTTAGATTTCTTGTGTGCGCAGCTTGGACGACGTTCTTAGGTTTTCCTTTTTCACTCGACTTAATTAATTTTGGAAATATTGACTCGAAAGAAATTCAAAGGGGAAATAAATAAAGACTGACCTTGCGTCTGCCACAACACAGCATCGAATCACCCGTGACCTTATTATTTCTCAGCTTCCTGCAAGTTTTCTTGGTCGACTCAAAAATAAGTAACTTGCGATGAACAACGTCCGGACCCAGTCCAACCATCGAGGCAGCATCTAAAAATCCTTTCACCCCACCCCCAAAAAAACATACAATTCTCCATTAACAATAACAGAAAATAGAGAAAGTACAGCGAACAGCTTTTCTCTTTGTGCAGAGAAAGCTCAATTTTTCCCCTTCTGCCATCACACACATTTCCACAACCAATTCGTCATTCCCCCTCATTTCATCTTATGACCCACAATCATCATCATCTGTCAAATACTGCCACTCTTACTCCACTCTCCGTGCTCCCCAGCTTTCATGACACCGGATTTCCATCAAAGCCCGGGATTATCATTAACCTTCCATCTCGTATAAAGATTCACTTGAACCAACTCTTCCTTGCGCCTTGTATCGACCATCTGTACACCTTCTCATGCCCCCCTCTCTCACTCTTTCCTCATCACGAGGACAGAAAGCTCCGGGAAATGACTCTGACATGATTTCCAACGGCTCATCAAATCCAAAAAATATTTTTTTGTATATTACGAAAAGAAACTCAGTTTACCTTGGGCCGTTTGGCTGACAACATCCGAAGAACTTTTTTGAACTTTGCACCTTTTTTTTCACACACACACACTGACACAAGGAGTATTACAAAAAAACAAATCCCTTTCTTCGTCCAACTTTCTCTACGGTAAAAATGTGGCCGGGGTTGACTTTCCTTGTCTTCTGAGCTCCATCTTCAAAAAAGAAACAGTTTCCCGGAAAATCTGAAAAGAGAAAATGCACACATGAAATTGGGTAATATTGAGGAGGATGGAGTTGTTAAGGCTTAATTTGTGGGGGGAGAAACATAGAGTAATTTAGTTGCCACAATTCAGAGATTGGGAGGCTAACGACAAGATAATGATAAACTGAGGCCCTCCTCCCTCCTTCTATCTCCATACCCGGTTTTCCGAGAGGGAGAGAAAGTGTGTGTGTACAATAGGAATTCAGTGCATGTCTCTCGCACCATCTGGAGATATCCACCATACCATATGCCATACATTTATGACTGTATCAAAACCACCCTCATCTGCGGTTCCACATGCCTCCCTCTTTCTCTCTCTCTCTCTCTAGCGGCCTCCCTCCAGCCTCCACTTCCCTCCCGAAAATTCCTCTAGAGAGAAAATCTCAGGTCGAGATTTTCCAGGAACCGCCAGAAAGAGGGAGAGAGAGAGAAAGTTCTCTGTCATGACAATGACTCTGTGGCAAAGTCGCTTTTGTACACAACCGCATGCATGAGAGAGAGACAGTGTGTGTGTGTGTGTGCGTGTGTGACTTCACACTTGCCCTGAAGATAAATTCGGAGAAACTAAAATAGACATTAAGCCTCCCCCTCACAACTAATGTTCATATTATGACTTTGAAATTTTCCTCTCTGCATCCTAATAACACCCACACGCGCTTTCTCCAGTTAGTTCTGGAATTAAAATTAGAAGGAAAGTACTCGACTTTCCCCAAACCTATTGTGATTGGCCATGTTTATTTTGTAAATTGATTTTTTGAAAGAAGGAAGAATATTTTTGAGGAATTTAAATTGTTGGCGGGAGTAGTCACTGTTAAATTGTTCATTAAAATTGTTTTTCTTCTTTACGGTCCATTTGGAAAGTTTTGGGATTTTTTGTTGTTGTGAGAATTGCAGAGCTTTTTGCAACTTTGGATGCGGTTCAGAGAATTGATGTAAAAGTGAAAGTGGTTTTGAGAATTAAAGAGAGAGAGACAGACAGAGAGAGAAAACAATTTGAGGTAAGAAAAATAGTTTGGAAATAATTTGGAAGAGTTTAACGCCGTTTGGTCAGAATTCCCGGGGAGCTAAAGTGTGTGTGTGTCTACTATCTAGAGATGAGGTGGATAGTGAAAGAATAAAGTGAAATTTTCTCAGGGGACTGGCTTTTCTCCTGTGTCTGTCTGTGTGAAGAGTCTTAGAGTCAGTTTTCCAGTGTGTGTGTGTGTGAGCAGACTCCGGGTAAACGACATATGATGATGATCTTTATATTGTTATTTTTTTCTACTGGTCTAAAAAACCCGGGTACCTTTATTCCAATAGGAGGGGGATAGCGCAGGGGAAAAATAAACATCATCTTATCCTCATCACATGACATTACTGTCTACGGGAAAAAGGTAAGTAAGTATCTTTTTTCTACCCCCTTTCTCGTTCCCCCTTTCACTCATATTTTCCTTCACTCCCTTTCCTTGAATTGACAAAAGTAAGAGGTGGAAAGAAATTTCAAAAATTCTCATGAATCCCACTCACACTACTCGTCCTCCTCCCCTCAAGTGGAAAGGATAACAAAGTTAAGTCGTGGGAATGTTTCCAAAGACGAATGAAAGAGGAAGAGGAAGTGAAAAACGAAGCAACCAAATACAAACTTTCTCCAGTCAAAAGTCCCAGACTCTACTTTCTTAGAGGACTACGTGTAGTTCAGTAGATGGAAAAAAAAGTTACTGGACTTTTTTTGAAATTTTTGAAAAAAAACTTTCTTGACCTCAGCAGAGGGAAGAAAGTAGAAGAATTTTGGAGAAACAATTTCAATTCCAGTGGTAACAACTATCTTGGCTAGAATTTCCTATGTCCAGAATTCTTCGGTGTTAAGGAAGTTTATTTTGTGTATTAAATTGAGAAATAACCCGGAATGAAAATGATAGTCAGTTTTTTTAAATGAAAAAAAATCAAAGTTAATTGTAAAAAACTATAGAAATAACGGAAAAAAATTGTTAAACTTTGACGCCACCCAACGTATCCAAGAAACTCAGGCGATCTCCAAAAATCTTAGATGCACTGGGACTCTTTGGTTGAAAAATAAGGGATATTTCTGAGACTGAACCGATTCAAAGTAAATCCAGAGTGACTTGACACTCGGTCGACTTATTTAAATTTGACCACACAATTTTCTCCGAGGTCCACACTCGGGCATTATACTTTCTCTCCCCATTAAATTTCTTTTGTGGTGTGTCTGCAGTGGTCTTCGTAATGATGGTGGTGGATGGAGAAAGTCAGGAAAAAATTTTGGAGACTCCCAAGTACAACTCCACTACTCTTCGCTCTTTACCCTTGTGTCCACACAAGGAGGAAAAATACAAGATTTACAGAGAAAGTCTCCTGTGATAATATTGCTCCCCTCCTCACCCACACACACATACACACACATCGAGAAAAAAGAAGACTCCAAGTGATACTTAGGGCAGGAAATACTTAAGGACTTGACTCTGTACTTTTTTTTTCCTTGTTGGTTTTCCCAAATGAAATACTCGCCTTCCGCGTCGTTACTCTCGAGCCATTTAAGTTACCTTGGTCATGTAGTAACTTTTTGGGGAGAAGAAGAAAAAAACCTTATCGCATCGTTATGTCAGACGGAAGGCACTTTCACTTTACTTACCCTTCCATCTCTCTCGCTTCCTCTCTCCCTGCGAAAGAGAAAGTGTATAAGTTGTGAAGAAATTTTTCCTGGAAAATACTCTCTCTTTCTCTCCCCTACGCCACACTATATAATGAATAAGAACTGTGTGTGTGTTGTACGCACTATTCCAAAAGATCATGCATCGCATGGTCTTGATCTCTATCCTCTGAACCTGAAACGCACTCTCCTTTTCCTTCCTCTCCCTAAATCCACACACACACACATTTTCCCTATAAATTTGTCATTGTTAGTCGGCTACAAGTATAAAACAGGAATATCAAGACTTATAAATTTTACCCAACCATCCCCTCCTCTTCCACTCTACTCCTCGCCCAGAGAATTAGCCTCTCTCTCTCAGAACTTACCCAAAACATTTCGAATTTCTCAGCACAAATTATGGAGGAGGAAGAGAGAAAGTGAGGCGAGGTTGGGACTGTATTTTTCAACAAATTCAAAATTAATTTTTTAAAAGCACTTTCACTTTCCTTCACTTTCATCAGAAAAAATGGGAGAAAATTACTACTTCTCTTTTTGAATTTTCCACAAATGTTTTCCATTTTAAGTTTCACCTTAACTTCTGATTTGTTTCCAAAAATATTTTTCCAGTCAAATTTAATCCTTAAATAACTCCGTCAAAAATTATTTAAATAGGAGTGGGGAAAGTTGTGAGGATAAAGTGGGGAAAATCCGTATTAATTTGTAGTCACGGTAGTTGGAGAGCTGGCATATTTTTGTGTGTGAGGGTGTTGAGCAGTGATGAAGAAAAGCTGGGGTTAAAGACTGTCGTGAAGGCTTAAAAGAGGGAAAAGGCTTCTTTTTTTCCTGAGAGAGAGGGAAAAAATGAAAGTCATGGGAAGAAGGGCTTTTTCTCTCTTCAACTCTGAGTTGTTGGGAGGAGAAGGAGGGGTGTAATATAAGTACAAAATCAATTGCAAGTCAGGGACTCCACTCTCGACTGTTGACTGGAGTTTTTAGAGAGAGAGAGAGAGAAAGAGAAGCAGCACGTGGCCTACTGTGTATGTATATGTAATCTTAGGCCGATTGGGATGCTCAAGCAGAAATAGATAAGACGACGACTCTGCCTTTCTCTCTGCTTCTGGCTTCATAATAATATAGTCCCTCTGTAATATCTTTCTCTCTATACACGCCTTTCTCCAGACAGATCAACACAAGAAGTTGATCATTGGGATCCACTATACTGTATGCTGTATAGTGGATGTGTGTGTGTGCTTGTCATTTTATATGGTCTACCGTCATTCCAGGATAGAGGCTGGGAAACCCGAAATTCGGGAAACCAGCCTGTACCACCAACCTTATCTTGTGTAGGGTGGGTGGGTGTATGGTGCGTGTGTGTGTGCTGATGTTGAGAGGGGAAAGTCTGGCTGGGAATTTGCAATGGGGGAACCTAGAAGTTTGCTCCATCTTCTTCCCCCTCCCTCCGTCTTCTGACTTATTAAGGGAGGAAGTAGGAATTGTCAGCGGGAACAAGCCGCATCCGCATCGGGAATCAACTTAATCAGTCAGAGAGAGAGAAAGAGAGAAAAGGAAAAAATTCGGAGAGGGAAAAAGCTACAGTCTCCTAGCAAAAGCAACGAAAAGGGAAAGAAGAGGAGGGGAAAAGAATGAACGTTATGGATATCAAGTGAAACCAGAGTCTCGCATTCAATATTTTTTTTCAAAGGGAAAAAGTAAAAGGAAAAAGTTTCAACACTGCCTTTTGTCTCTCAGTTTGAGTGGGGGATAACTGAATTAAGGTGAGCCTCTGTCTTCTGTAGCCGGCAGTGGCGGGAGAGGGACAGAAAAGTTAAAATCGTCAACTTTTTCCTATCCTTCAAAATGTACAACAGAGTCTTTCGTTTTATCTTTCCATTAGCGGGTTCAATTAACTCTCACTTTTTCGAACAAATTTTTTTAAAAAAAATTTAGGGACATGATGTACCTTTGTTGCGAAACTTTCATGCTATCAAGTCTTAGAACTAAGGTCCTTTAACATGGCTAAATAAAAACGATTCTTTGATTGGACTATGTTGAACAAAATGAAGATTTATAAACTAGAACAATATTTAATGCATAGAAATACAAAAATGATTGGGCGGAGTTGAACTCGTTCACAATATTCTTAGCTTCAAAAACGGTTGACAGTTTCAAAATGATGAAAACTTTAAATTAAAAGCTTAGTTGGTCAATAGTTACGTAGTACAATTTGTACGTAGTACAAAATGTTATTTTCGGGAAAAAAGCAAAAAATTAACCACACAAAATGTCATTTAATAATCTAGCATTCTCCGCTCCGTACAGGTAGACCAAAACGTTCAGTCGGCGTCGAACTTATTTTAATTTCACTTTTGTAAAATAATCCATGAAAATACGGAACGTGTTCAAAAATTTTGAAAATGGTGGTAGAATATGAATTCATAAATTTATGAAGGTTGTAGAAAATGTCCGGAATTGAATGGCTGCAAGCAATTAGATTTGTAGATTACTTGTGCGTGTGTGTGAGTGTAGTGTACACACGGAAAGGGAGGGAGAGGGTGAAGAGGATTTTGTGTATTTGTAAATTAGTAATTGGTAATGATTAATGGGGGATGATAGACGGGAGTGATGGTCGTGGTCGTGCACGCCATGGAAATGGTCATGCCTTGCCTTGCCGTGAGAGAGATAGAGAGCTAAAATGAGAAATAGACAAATAGAATAATCGAGAGTGTGACAGGGGCTTCCCCCTTTCCATTTCTACTTGTGTGTGTATGAAAGCTCCAGGCCATGACTCTGTATCTAACCATACATCTATCTACGAGTTTTTGGACTAAAAGTAGTATTTCCTTCAGAATATAACATACACACATTTCCCATTTTCTCCCCCTCCCTTTCACTCCCCGTGCACACTCTCATATTTATATTTATACATGGGCGTAATTAGATAACTGGGAAAAGTTGACTTGCTTTCAAGGAGAAAGTCCAAAGAAAAGGAGAGAGTATCTTTCTCCTCCTGTAACTTTGGATAGGGGGGGAAGGAGGAACTCCTTTCTCTTTCTATGAAGAATATAGCCCAATACTAACGACTCTCCAGACACCATTAATTACTTCCTATGGCCCCTCACCTAATTAATTTCCTCATTACCAAAAGCCCCCCCCCCCCTTTCTTCCTTCTCTCCAGTTCTCCTTTTTTATGCTCCATGCGGAAACCCATTCAAAATCAAATTCTTTTTTTTCTCTCCCATTTCTTGAATGACAATTCATTAAATTCCTCACACACACACATTCCTACAATTAATTTCTTTCATTTGTGTGGGAATCCATAAATATCTACCCAGAGAGAGAAAAAAATTCTTTGGGAAAATAGAAGACATTGGAGAACTTTTTTTAATAAAATAATTTACCTTATATACCGTAGTGACTAGGATAAGGGCCGGAAGTGAAAGAATATCCTAGCATTTAGTAGACACATTTAAATAAAATGTTTTTGTTTCTTTTTTTGTGAAAAATTAATTTTAAAAAATAATGTTCTCCATGAGACGCTTCGACGCCGCTCAGCCAAACTTAGACCCCGACTTCCCGCACTTAAATGAAATTGTCGCGATGCAATTCAATTGGCGTATTGGATGAAAAGAATACATACAGACTAAAACCCATCCGGGTCATAAGTCTGGACAACGTTTCATTTTTTTTCTCAGAATCTACTCAATGAATTTCAATTCTGTTTTCAGTTCTAGAAAGCCCACATTCTGACGATTTATCCTGCTCTTAAATATAATGATCAAACTATATTGTACCCGATTTTTTTAATGTTGTTGTTGGCATAAGAAATTATGGTTTTTACGGGATTTTTGGATAAATTCATGCAAATATTTCGGTATAATCACTTGACTCCATTCAAACCCTTTGGAGTATTTAGAGGTCACTAAACGACCTTTCTGTAGTAACCCAAAATCCTTCGATTGGACGAGCCTTGGGGATAGTGGAAGCATTTTTATGTACAGTGACATATTCGACTTAATTCTCCTCCCGAGCTCCACCAACGTGAGTGGCTGCCATGTCCGACCAAAGAAAAACTTTAGCCAGATCATGATATTTTTCGATAAAGAGAATCAGTCTCTTGTGAATAGACCCATTAATATATATGTTTCCATTCAGATTCTCTCTATAAATATATTAATCTGACAGGTGATCCTCAATGCCATTTCTTGGCCGACATTTAAAAATACTGGATATTTTTGTATTTATTTAATTCGAAATTTAACATCCACTGAAGTGGGTATAGGGGAGTGATAGGACTTCCTTCGAGGGACCTTACTTTTGTAAATTTAAATTCGAGTCGCTTAATCCATGACCAGAAAGTTCAGGCCGCGGGACGCAATAATTTTTTTACGAATTCGACGAGGGCCCTTTTCAGTACGTTCTATCTGGCCCTTTTGTACTTTTAAGCAGATTTCAAAGCGTAGGGATGGAGCCCTACATTATGGACCTTAAAATCACCCACTATTTATTTAGGAATTTTCAACTCCCTGGACACTGACCGGACTGACATGACGGGAGTCCTGGTGAAGACTCGTCGATCACGATCAATTTTGTTTTGTGGTGCTGACGGCTTTTGTGTTCCTCTCACAGCCTTCAGAGTTGGATGCAAATATTCGCCAGGCCTTGACCTGACATCGTAAATTGTGAGCATTGAATTTCCTCTCCTTAAAAACGTCGTAACTACAGCACTTATTCACAGCGTCGGATGTTTTTTCAGCCTCCGTAAAAACTCACTTTTTTTACCCGGCAGAACTACCCTCGTCATCTTTGACCAACTTTATCAAAATGTACAAACATTACAAAAAATAATCGTCAGAATGTAGGCTTTCTAGAACTGAAAACAGAATTGAAATTCATTGAGTAGATTCTGAGAAAAAAAATGAAACGTTGTCCAGACTTATGACCCGGATGGGTTTTATCTGCTTTAATTGTGGGCGTATTTAGAATGAAAGAATTCTAAACGGCGTCCAAGTTTGTCAAAAATTTTTCATTAAAATTTGTAATCTTGAGAGGAGAAAAATGAATTTCGGAAATTCTACAACAACAAAGGGTCCACGCATAGGGAGTAGGGATTCTTGTATTATTATTCTCGATATTCCCTCGCATGACCCAAGATGAGATTCCACATAGAGAAAATTCCGGTTTTTGAACTCTACACATAATTCATGTGGAAAGAATCTTGTCTCCTATTTATTCTCCTCCTCAGTACACTAGACTATTGTAAATATAAATGGAAGAGAGAGGGGTTGCGTGATTGGGCGCTTTTTTGCCTTTTTGTAGCCCTTCTTTCGCCCTGTCTGTTGTGTCCATGTAAAAATGCAAATGGTCCTTCACTCCACTGTTCACTGCACAGTTAACAGAGGAGGAGGAAACATCCGTCTATTTTTGTATAACGGATCCTCTCTCTCTCTCTGTGCACTATGAGATGAGGAGAGCATCAATTTCTCTCTTTCGTAATTTCGGCCATTCACCATCTTAAATGAACGTACATTTATTTCCCTGAGAGAGTGAGTGGACGTCACATTTCCCTCCACTTCCTCCTCCTAACCTTAAGTAGAGGGAAAGTTAATGGTGAAATCCGTTTTTTTCCTCCTCCTCCTGGATCAGCGGATTCTGATTCCAATTCCCGAAGAAGCGAAAAATTGCACACAGAAATTTCCCCTCATGAATCTTACGCTCCTGTATTTCCTCTCTACTTTCTCCGAGAGAGAGGGAGAGAGAGAGAGGAAAAAAATGAAATCTGTCCGCCCCTTAATCTTCAATTTACTCGTGAATAGCCGGCCTAATCGCCATCGCTGTTTTCTCCCTCTCCCTCTGTCGACTGTCCAAAATCTAGAGAATGCAAATCTCCATTGAATGTCTATTTTCTGTTTCTTCCCTCCCCCTCTCCCCATTATACAGCAGAGAAAGAGGCAGGGAAAGCGGGAGAGAGGGGAATTACCTCCACTTTTTTTGAACCAACTCCAAAGTAACTGCGTGTTTGTACGCGAGTGTGTGTGTGTGAGGGGAAGACACAGTGAAAATATGGTGCTGCAGAGTCATTTACATTTGATATTTACAAGGAGACAAAGTCGAGTGTGTAGACACACACACAGGCACACATACGGGTACACAATTTTTGAGGGGGAGAAAAAAATTTTTTTTGGGCGATCGCCACTTCATTTTTTCACATTATCTTGTATTATTCATGGAAGGGGGAAGAAGAGGGGATGTAAATGGAGTGGAGGTTAATTTAATAAAATAAGCCGGGATTTTTCCTCTCTCTCTTCGCAATGCTAATGTAATGAGTTCCACCCTCTCGCGCTCTTCTGTACTCTAGCAGAGGGTAAGTAAAAGTACCGTCAGGGACGGAGAGAGCTGGAGAGAGAAAGTGGATGAAAAATTTTGATTTAAAGTTCAAAAAAATCAAAATCAAGTACTTTCACTGGCAATACAAAATTTTTTGAGGCAGAGTATGTGTTTAACAAATGATTGTTGTAGGGATTAAATTTTAAAAAAATTATTTTCACAATGAGGGACTTGAACACCGTTCAGTTTTGTTCCAATTTGGACGGTACTCTTACCAAGAAAGTTCGTTTTGTACTCTTCAGAATAATCATTTAATTTTTATTTACATATCTATTTACTCATTCAAATTATTTCAGATCATCTTTCTTTTATAAAAATCCGCTAGTCAGTTGACCAAGTTTACAATTAGGAATCTCACCGTTCTCTACGGTACTCCAACTATCAGGCAAAAGTAACTTTCTCTCTGTCCGTTTCCAAGTGTAGAGGGTAAGGAAAATGGATTAGAGAAATTTTATTGTAAAAAATAAAGAAGCATTTTTTTTCATCTGCACTTTTTTCCTCCTTCTTTGTAAAGTAGCTGACTTTCCCTTTATAAAATGTACGCACAAAATAAGGGATGCACAACACATGTAGAATCACCTTTTCGGGTTGTGTTCTACACACACATTACACACCCTTCTCTCTCGTTTTCTTTCTTTTTTCAGTTTGTTTTTTCCCCTTGGAAAAAAAACTATTCCTCTTATCCACATTCACATTGGACATTAATGCATTGGCATTGGGGGTTGACTCGTTGTGAGTTTTGAGTGAAACTCATAGCACAGCACACGTGCCTACTTTCCTCTCTGGTGGGTCGAGTGTGAGGACAAGGAACAGAGAAAGAGAGAGAGAGAAACATTGACTCTATGGCCATAAAAGTAAAATGGTCTATCCCGGTCTCTCACCCGGGTGCGGTGACTCTCTACCTACCTACTCTCCTCATCCTCAACGCAACGCGGTGAGCTGGGAAAAAAGCCAGCACACACACTCCCTTTCCCCGTCCTCACTTTCTCTCTATGGGGAGAACGCACTCTGTTTAGCCAAAAAAAAATGCATGCAGTTAATCCACTCTACCTTTCTCTCTCTCCCTCCCTCCCTCATCCATTAATATTCATCATCTCTTTTCCCCGAAATTCAGAGGAAGGTGTAGAAAGATATTTTAAAATTCTAATTACAAAAACCCTCCTCCGCTTAAAAATTCAAATCTCCCACAACACACACGCACACTCACACACCATCACCCTCCTCTCCCCAGTGCGTAAGCCTTTCTCTCCTCAAAAAAGGAAATGAAAAATCCTCGTTATCTGCAAAATTTCAGCACCAGGAAAAATGAGAACAGATACTGTCACGTGACACACGGAGGGACATTTGAATTGACCGTCCAGCCATGGAATTGGACACAGAGCAACAAAGATTGGGAAAAATGAAAAATGTGAAAAAGGTGGACTCGACGGTGATTCGATTTTCGATTTGGAATACAAAAATACAAAAGAGGGAAAAAATGACATTTTCACTCGCTTTCTATTTGCTTTCTCTCCTCTTTCTTTTGTACAATAAGAGATGCAAGTACTGCTCTACACTGGTTGACACTCCCTCCAGCACACACAGGTAAAATGAGAGAGAGAGGATGTGTGTGTGTGGGACAGGGGTCTCTTAATTTGATTTTATCGACTATTTGTGTACACACACACATAGAAGTACAGAGGTACATAGAGAGAAAGGAAGGGTGTCCAAATTTACACCTTTTTCCAAGAGAAGAAGATCGATAAAAAATAAATTTTCACACCTTTCCCTTCTGAACATCTTCACATGTGAGAACGAGTTTCCCCCTTCGATCATGGATGAAGGTTTTTCAAAAAAGAGAGAGAGAGCAAAACAGAAAATATTATAATGACATGATTTGTTTGGTACTAATTGAAAGGAATGAAAAGTCGTTTGTATTTACAATTTTAATTGATTCAGAAAAACGAAGGAGGAGAATGGAATTGAATTGACTCTATTCAATTGAATGTAGTGGAATGGGAAGAGAGAAAAGAGACAGAGAGAGAGAGATGTCATTGAATCGAATGAGATTTCTTTCTCTCGCTTTCTCCTTCTATACCTTTCTCTCTCTCTTGGATCCTCGTCTCGTGTCATGCCCCATGCATTAAAGATAAAAGCTATAATAAATCGTCACAATAGAATTTCCACCCGATTAAACTCTCAATGCTTACTTCCCTACACATAGCTGCACACACACACACACATTCTCACTCTTTTCACCATCTTCCGTCTTCGAGAGAGGAGAAGAGAAGGAAGGAGAAAAGTTGCCTTGTTTGTTTCACTACAAATTTGGAGTGACGGAGTGCGAGAAGGCCCGTTTTATAGGCTTCCAAAAGTATTTTGACATTCTTAAATATTCCTTCCTCTTCTTCTGCTGCCCGGGTTTGACAGGGGAAATGTGAAAAGTGAAGGTGTATAGAGCCATGAAAAACTGGATTTTCTCCTCCATCGTTCTTAAGGAAAGATCTATGAAAATTTGAAGAGAACTGACTGCTTGGATATCTCTTTTCTTGAAAAAAGGTAGGGAGGCTGAAGATGATTTTTATTCAGCCTTTTTCCTTATCTAAGATCTAATCTACTGTGGATGTGTGTGTACCGTGGTTCCTCTGATAAAACCCAGGTGCTTTATATTCTATTTGACTTTTGTATTTTAGGAGAGATGAAGAAACTAAAAACTTCGAAGAACACGACAACGTGAAAGAAAGAAATGATCGACGTTCAAGTCCAGCAAATAAATATCATTTCCAAAATTATTTTCTATCACACAGATTTTGGGACTTGTGATAATTGTAAGACTACCGTATTTTCCAATCAACCCCACCTGTCTATATGGAGAAAAATCTTTTATTCAGTGTCTATTCGCGAAATGCAAAAAAATCTTATCAGAATTATTTGGAACCCAAGTATCTCGGCGTTCCCAGACTCTGCAAAGTTCCATTTACGTGAAGGAATCACTGGACGGCGTCGAACTTTGCATAATTATTTTACAAAGATTAATTTCTACTTGGAAATATTTCAAACTTGAATTTAATTCTAATTTGATCGTTTATGAACTAAATTTAAAATTTTTGGATTTAATTTCAGAGAATAAACTCACATTTAAATCCTTTCCCAATTACGGTAGTCAATCCGGACATTCTCTATAAAACTTGATTGACTTTGTATTTAAATTTTATTCGAGAACCACCTGCACTTTCCCTCCTCCTCCTCTTTCTTCCTCCCCTCGACTTCTTTTTTGAGTGATAAAACAAAGGAAAACTTTCACCTTCTCTCCGTCAAACCTTTCTCTTCCTCCTTTCCTCTAGTCTCTAGTTTTGCTGGGAGTGAAAGAGTTGAAAAAGTGTGGATGCTTATCTAGCAAATGAATGTTTGGAGGAGAAAAAACGCACTGTCACATTAATCGTTCCTCGTCAGAGAGAGAATTCTTTTTCACCCAACTCTCCATGCCTGCACAGTGCACACACACACAACGTGCATACCCGCGTGCATACATACATACATGGAGGAGAGAGGAAGTAAAGCTCGGAATGCCGACTCAAATTCCCGTATTAAATAAAACACCACAAAGACGGAGTGTTCCTAGTTCTACAACAAAATGTTTCACGCCTTTCTCCCCTCCTTTCTCTCTCTCTGTTTACTCAGCATTACTTTGTCAACAAACGGGATGGCCTTTCTTCCCTTCTTCGGAGGCTTCAGAAACCAGCTCCAGACTCTGGCGGAAGGAAATCATTTATTTTTTTACACATTCCCTCTTCCCATCACCCACACACACACAAACACAGCGAGGGAAGCACGTGTTTCGGATTTTTCATTCTTTTTAATAAAACCAAATTTCATTGTCTATTTGCTCACACAAAATTCTTTTCACTCCTCTTCCTCCTTTCCTCCAACTTTCTCCTCTCTTCCTCTCACGAATTTAAAAATATTACAGCTTAATTTTTGATGCTGTTTATCCCCCGCAAACTTTCTCTCTCTCTCTCTGTTTATCCTCTGCTCATCCCCTCCTCGTGTATGTGTATGTGTGTGTGTGTCTAGTATCTGCAAACAATTTTTAGTCTACGGATTTCCTGACATTTGCACTGACGTAAAAAAAGAGGATGGACCGAGAATTCATCAGTCCCATTTACATCATAATAGTTCAACATTTACTCTGGCATTATATTTGCATCATTTAGATCCTCCTCCTCCTCGATATTTTTGGATGTGTGCGTGAGAGTGTAATGAAGACGAGAGAGGGAGAGAGAAAAAGTTTGGAATTTTTGCCATAAAATGCTCCCTCTTGCGCTCCTCCCTTTCGTTTCTGCAGTTTGCAGAAACTTTCTCTTTAAAAATTCCCCATTTCCTTTTTAAAAATGCACGGCCTTTTGCCAAACGCCAATTCCATGGAACGTTCAGCTCATTTACCCCTTCATCCTTCTCTTTCCCATACACACACACACGGTAGTAGCAAGGACTCAGACTCAGCCCTCCTTTTTCGCCAGCCTGTCTCGTCCAGAGAAAGTATGTCCTGAGTATTTTCTGCCATGCTAAAAAAACTTTGTGTTTCTCTCTTTTTTTTGTACAAAAATATTTTTTTCCCTCTGTGCTTTTCACACGGAAGAGACTAACCCTAAAACGTATACAGAGAGAAGAGAAAGAGAGAGGGAAAATATGAGAGGATTTTTATATTAATTTCTTCTCCTTCTTCTTCTCCTCCTCCGATTTTACTCACGTCCACGGGTTTTGGCTAACTTGCCTGACATGAAGCTGAGAGGATTCACAGGAAAAACTATTCCCCTCCCTCCTTATGCTTTCTCTCTGCTTGTTTTGCTGCTTCTGAGATGCGGCATTCTGGAATTCTGGTGAAATTCACACACACACACTTTTCTTAATGTGTAGACACACACACAGGGAGAAACTGAGACGGAGTGGTGGAATATGATTAGAATTTCGTGTAGAGAGTAGAAGCCTCCAGCCAAAAGTTTTTATATATTTCTCTCTCTCTATCTCTCTTTCTGTGTGTGTGTGTGTTTTCTTCTGTTTGGGTGAATATCGTGACTGAAAGTTGCCTTTCTCCTTTCTTTCTCTCTCTGTGGATTACAATTAGATTATAGACCATTTTTTTAGACTCTATATTATTTTTCATATATTTTTGTTAAGAGCAAATTTCATGGCACGATGAGCTCCACTTTCTCCCTTTCTCTCTCTCTCTCTCTCCATGCGTGTGTATGTATGTGTGTCTGTGTGTCTTTTGGCTTTCCCCTCTTTCTGTTCCACTCGACTGAGCGAAAAGAACAAAAACAGACACACAAATTAGTTTCTTTCTTTAATCCGGAAAATTATATATATATAACTGTAGAGAGTGAGAGAGAGAGAGAAGAGAAAGATAAAAAGAAATGATCAAGAGAGAAAGGGAAAAGAAGCTTTCTCCCTTTTTTGCGAAAGCTTGTCGCTTCGTCTGTCATCAGTTCTCATCGTCATGCGGCGGTGTGTGCCACATCCAAAAAAAGAAGATTTGGGTAACAGAAGAGAGAGGGAGAGTAAGTTAACCACTGACCAGCAGGAGACTAGGCCATTGACCATCCACGTCGGCACAATCCGCTTTTTCCGGAGGAGGCGGAGGAGGGAAAGGAGAAATAAAGGGTCATTTCCACTTGAATAACCAACAGAAATGGGAGAGGGAAAGGGGGTTCTCCATTTCAATTAGCTCACCCCTCCTACTCAATCATTTTCTGATCGATTGTCCATCAATTCCTCCTCCTTCTTCAAAGACAGTCCAAATTGCCAAAATTAAATACCAATTTTCAGCAAAAAAAAAACTCGGATTCTCCAGGGAAGAAAGAATTTTGAACCGTCAATTTCGGATCGATATTTTCAAAAAATCTTCGACAATACAAATTATTTGTAATTTTACTGACTTATGAAGATGATAAAACTTAACTCAGTTTTGACTGAATTCTTTGTTCAAAAAATTTGACAAGACGGCGTGGAAGTCTAGCAAAAATAAAACATTTAAAATTTTTCATTTTGCTGCATTTCAACGCCATTTGGACAGACTCCATGTCTCCTCATCCTCTTCATGAATGCGTCAAACCAAGAAACGGTGATCCGTATGTATTCGAATAGAACCCTAGGGCATTTTTGAAACTTTTTGAAAAAATTCCCTTCTCTCCAGTTTGTGGATTTTGAGCTCGGAAACCCTTGGCTAGGGTTCAGGTGGTACGGTAGACAAGTTTTCAATATTGCCACGAGAGATGACGAGAGTCTTGTAATGTGAGAAGTGGAGGAGAGTCATCTCATGCTATTCATTGCATGATGGATCTGCAGCTTTCCCCTCTCACTCTCGTTCTCTGCAAATAACTTGGATATTGTCAACGGGAGATTCTCTGACACTCCTGCCTGCCTAGATGCAGAGATGCTGATGCTGTAGAAGGAAAATATGAGAGGGGGAGGACATTTTGAGAAAATGTAATTTGAAATTTAATAGTAACTATCTATTGGCTCATCCTCCTCCTCTCTCTTCACACACACAGCACTGTCTACAAAACACAGTGTGTGTGTGTGTGGAGGGCAAGACAGGGGGAACTGATGGTGCAATTTTGATGGAAAAGTCGTGGTGAGTTGATAGGGATGCCTATAGGGTTAAAATGGATAAAAAGGTTTTTTGGTGGGCAAGCGGTAATAAAGAGAAAGAGGGAGAGAGAGAGTGATCTACAGGAGAAGGATTGTGTGTGTGTGTAGGTTGTCATTGGGAACGTCAATATGAGCGTGAAGCCTCTCCCTCCTCTTTTCATATAGGAGAAAGTGAAAAAGAAAATGAAGAGACATTTCATACACTCGTTCTCGTTTTTGGCAAGACGATGGGAATGGATAAAGAAAATACGAGTGGAAGGGAAAGGAAAGGGGGAGAAAGGGGAGACACGCAAAGCAAATAAAATAGAGAGGAGGAAAAGATGAGACAAAGTCTGGATTGTGGATGTTGAAAGATCAGCGAGGCAGGGAAGGGCTTCGTGGATGTGTGTGTGTGTGGCTGTAGTAGTCATGAACAATATTTACACACTTGCCAAGGAAATACACACACACATAGAGAGACAGAGAGAGAGGAGTCTGCTCCTTTTCCCAGCCTCTTGCCTCTTTCGTCTTGGTTCTTGGCTGGGTGGATTTATGTTGTGTGTGTGTGTGTATGTGTGTGTGAGGGGAAAACTAGAGTTGGGGAGTTGGCAAAATTTCTCGCTTTGTACTCTCTTTTTTAATGTACGATCATTGTCTCTCTATTTCTTGTGAACGACCGTCCACAAATGGAGTAAAGGAATTAACACACACAACGCACACTCATCTCCTAATCAGTGGAGAAAGCAGCGAGAGAAAAGGGAATCAATAGCAATCACTTTTCTATTAAGTGAGAGAGAGAGACTAACCAATTTATTTTATTAAGTGATATCTTTAATATCCCTCCAATTAAAAGTTTGTCTGCTCTAATTCAATTTACATTCTCATCGTGACTTTTCCATTTATCTGTGAAGGTGAGCATCCACCTCTCATTAACCATGATCGAGTTGAGAGGAAAATAAGAATACATTTTGATGATTTAATGTGAAATTCATGGAATTTGATACGCTCTAGCCATTTTTCTCCATAAGTCAACTTTTGTCTTGTGGAGCCAAAACGCAATAGATAACATCAAAAGGCGTTCAACTTGTGCATTGAAATTAATACATTTTGATTATAATTTTTTTCTTCTGGAATAAAATAAAACTGCTAAATACCCGCTTCCCGTGTCCTGTCCCCCTACGCCATTTAAAACAAGGACCTTAAAGTATTTAATTCACCCCCACAATGTAACTAATCTTTGTCTTTGTCTCCGTCTGAGAGCCAAGTTCTCAATATCTCAGAGTGTTGAAAATCAAAGAGACACCCATCCATCCACGACAACACACACACACACAACGGGTAGTGGTTTTGACTTTCTCCCTGAGAACGACCACGACAAAGAAGAGAGAGAGAGGGGCTCTTTCTCTTCGACATTTGAAATTCAAAGAGAAACTTGACTCGTCTGCCACTGACTCCTTTTTCCCCCAGTTCCGGTTTTTTCCTATCCCCTTTTCTCCCTCTCCATTTTTACGTTTGACTCTGGAGAAGAAAAACACACATACTTGTTCCCCCTCTAACCTTTACAGTCATGAGGGAGGCAGGGTCTGTGTGTACAGAAATCAATTGGCTCTCTCTCTCTACAGCTCCTTCAAAATAAAGAAGGGCTAACGGAAAACACACAGGAAAAATTGTTTCACAGCCGCTTTCTCCCCTTCTCTCTTTTTATTCTATTGGGACTGGAAGGGAGAAAGTAAGTGAGAGTCCCTCTTCATCCCAAACGCCTGCCACACACACCAACGACCGTTTGAATAGATTTCCCCTTTCCCCCCTCTCTCTCCCGGATTCGGATTGAGTCTCTCTTACTTTTTCTGCTCTACTTTGCCGTGTCAAGTGTCAACCGGTGTGTCATGTCATGTCAGTCAAATGTGTGCACACTTCACATTTCAATCTAAATCGTGCAGTTACCTCCTCCTTTCTTTCTTCTTTCTTTCTCCTTAACGTCCCCTTAGAATCATGGGGAAAAGGAAAACAAGGGACTTTTCCCCGACCTCTTTCTTTCTCTCTCTCCTTTTGTACTGGAGTTGAATAATAATTTTTTTTCTCCAGTTTCCTCCAGTCAAGACACATCATACCAGAGCGTCACATCAGAGCAGAGGCTTTTATTTGTCAAGACAGAGGAGAACAGGAGACAAAAGGTAAAGGTGGAGGAGGTAAAGCAAACAGCTGTTCAATATTCATGACGGGAAGAGAATGCGGAAAGAAAACAAATGGAAAATGAAGGCGTGTGACTGTGTGTGTGTGTGTATACCGGGCTATAAAATTGAGAGAGAGAGAGTCGACTGAGGCAAGGAATTTCCCTATTGTTTTCTCTTTGATTTTGAAAATCCAACCACCCACCCTCCTCCTACCTCCTGTGGAGCGAAAAGGACACATGGAGGGAACAGGAAAGAGGTAAATATGGCGAGACGGGTAAGGAGATGAGTTTTCCAATGGCTGGACTACCACTCCTCCCCCCTCCCTGTGTGTGTGCCTGTGTGTGTATAGGGGGACTGTGTGTAGTGACTACGCGAGAGCTATGAATTACACGGAAAATTGTAATTGTAAAAGCTAACATGGGTGTAGATGCATTTAAATTACGAGCTCAATTCGAATTTCCATTAATCGTCCAAAGTCTCGAGACTCCAGTTTTCGAGTGTGCCTTATGGAGGAGTGAGTGTGTGTGTGCGTGTGTGGAGGAGGAGGGCGGTGGAGGGAGGAGAAGGATTTCGGGTGTAAATATGAATCGAGCAAAAGGGGAGGATGGGTTGGGTGTTCTATCCAACCGGAAATTACAGGGAAGCCCATGGATGAATCAACCATTTGAATCCCTTCACATGAATTTCCCTATCCTCCACACACACACAGTGCTTAATTACATTGTTAATAAGGTTATTCAACGTTAGTTTTAAAGGGGGAGAAAGGAAAATGAAATTTTTGGGAGGAGGCGAGAGGGAGATTTTTTAATCAAAAAATTTTTGATGGGGCTGGACGCCGTTTAGTAAATCGTGAGCCGCAGGAGGACAGGGATTTTATTGTAATTTTCATCCAGGTTTTGTTTGGAAATTTCGAACAACGATTTTTGAAAAGGAATATTTAAAACTCAAAATATTATGCTTCAAATAAATACAAGATTTGTGTTAAACTTCGACGCCGATCAGCTGACCAGTGGCTCCAGCGGTGCAGACTGATTTTACTAGTTATTAGAATACTGTGGAGAATTTCTACACAATATTTTTTTTATTCAAAATCTTGAAAAGAAGTTTAAAAATTTCCTTTTTTAGTTTTATCCAAAAGTTAAATGCAATTCCACCACAAAAGTGCAGTAGTTGGAAGCCATTCTACATAATTTAGTCTCAGAGAACAGCTGCCACTTCTCACTGCCATTTTAAGGGTTTCAATTTGATATCAAAAGACAGAATGTGAACGTTGTGTGTCTGCGTACGTCAATAAATATTTCCCTTTTTGTGCTTCCCTATCCCAGCTTTATTAAAAACCCGAAGAAAATGACATTAAAAAGAGGACTTCTCGAATCCCCTCCAGCGAAGAAAAGTCTATAATTCAAAAACATTCAATAATAATCAATGCACAGTGCACTGTTCATGCAAAATGGAACCAGACACACACACACAAAGAGAGAGAGAGAGAGAGAAGGGTCCTGTCAATAGAAATCTCCATTTTGAAGAAGAGAATTCCATTCAAAATAAAATAGAAAATTGTCTCTCCACGGCTTCCCCCATTTTCATTCCGAAATGTTCCTCAGAACAATCCACACACTCACTTTCTCTCTCTCTCTCTCTCTCACACACACACACACGCACTACAGAACAGAGTTGGGATGAGGCAATAAGTTTATGATGCGTCCCCCCTCCTCCTCTTTCTCCTTTTATCAAATTCAATGCAAATCTCCGTCTCAGCTAACAATGAGAGACTCCAGTCAATGGGATTTTCCAAGACCATTGTCAATTTGAATTCTCTACGTCCTCTTCGTTGTCGTCATTGCCGTCACAGCAGAGCCAACCCGAGGATGACGATTTCCGCTTTCTCCTCCTTCCTCACAATGAAATTTCCCCAGTTTCTGTCTCTCTCTCTCAGTCTAGGCCCAAGTCTGGACTAGACTGGGACTGGAAGAATGGCCTCCTCCTTTCTCTCTGAATTATGGCATAACATGACAATACATTGCGTGCCTCTCAAAGTTTTTCCTTTCCTTGGGTCCAAAAACCCCCCTCTTCTTTCTCTCTTTCCTTTTGGTTAATTACAGTGGCCATAATACAATCTACACTTTCTCTATGACGACTGCTCCTACTGCAACCTTGCAGGCTGCAGTAGAGGGTTCTATACAACATATATAAGATGGTGTAGATTAGTATTTTTCTCTCTCTCTCTCTTTTCCCTGCCGAAAAAAAACCACGTGGTCCACCATTCTCTCTCTCTTCTTCTTCCTCTTTCTCGTACATACTTTCCCTTTTTCACACTCTTTTCCTCTCCACCACATTTTCCCGCAAAGTAATCAGTTCTCCCTGTGTGTGTGTCTCTCTCTCTGAGGAGAAAAGAGTGCGCAAATGCCAAAAAGAACTTTTTTTCTCTTCCCTGCTATTCGCAAAAGACAAAAAAAGTGGGGGAGGAGGACGTCCAACTCTTACAATAAATTACTTTGTGTGAAATTAGAGAAAGCGTAAAAATAGGGGAAGAAAGGAAGAGAAAGAAAGTGATAGGGAAAGAGTGAAAGTGAAAATGGAAGGTATTTTTGTGTGTATGATTCTACTCTTATTTTCTCTCCAGCTTCTTTCCTCCACCTTTAGTCAGTAAAGAGATTTAAAGGCGGAAAAAATATTCTAAGCTCAATTTGATGGAGGGTCATAACTCATGCAAATGTCAAATAAAATATGAAGCGCATCACGTCACAACAAACGGCAAGCCGCCTTTCTCTCTCTCTCTCTCTTTCTGGTGGAAAAGAGAGGGTGAAACTTCTTGTGTTGTGTGGAACCCTAATGAAAAATGCTTTTCTCACCTTCAAAATCCACACAAACAGAACACACACAAACTTCCCCCACACACACTACACACACACACCACACACACTGCACACCTTTTTTACGTGGAGAAAGAGAGGGGAAAAATGAAGCCCAACCCTCCTCGGTTCGTCTCTTATTATTGATAATCACAAAAAGCCTTTTACGACTCCCCGCTTTATTATTATTACATGTGTGTGTGTGTGTGTGCTCCTATGCTTGTTTGATCATGTTTGAAGGTTTTTTAGTTTGGGGTTTTCGTTGTTGAGGCTGAAGCGGAAAAAGTCGGGCGCTGGTTTTTTTTCTCCCTTATCCTTACTTGGTCTGAACTCTGAAGCTGCTATCCTTTTGAGTGGAGCAGCTGGAGGTTTTTTGGGAGTTTTTTCTGGCCAAAGTCTACTATAAAGTGAAAGAAAGTGTTGATTTTGTGAGGTTCTGACTCTGACAACAAGGCATTAAGAATATATGGAGTGAGGGAGCCCATAAAAAATGTACCAGCCCAGGAGTACCAGGAGCAACCAACCAACAGGGCACACACACACACACACCAGTAGCCCAGCTTTTCATCAGTGCTCTGACAACCATCAAAGCCAAAAAAACCCGAAAAACCTGGGTTACTCTACACACACACACCATGCATGTCTATACTGCACGGTACACACACGTATGCACGTAAAAATGAGGAAGGTTGGTGTGTAAAGGCTAAAAGCTTTGAAAGAGAAAACCGACTTTCACTCTCTCTCTCTCCACGACTGGAGGGAGAAGACCATGTAAGTTTTGTACACTCTGTTTTCCCTGTGTGTGTGTGTATGTGTAAGCAATGCTGCAATTTAATGCCCAGGAGAGGAGGACGAAAAGGAGACGGAAGAGGAAGAAAGAGGTGATATCAACTTTACTCAATGCTTTCACAGAGTGGAGAGAGAGAGAGGGAGGGATAGTATGGTGTGTGTGTGTACTCCTGTTTTGTGTATTTTTTTACACAACATACCCTCACTCAAAAAATACGAGACTTTTTTCTCTTTTATTCAAAAGACTTGTAATAAATTGACATGTTCTACCTGTCAATAGACTTTCTCCTCCTTTCAAACATCTCCTCCTCCTACCAAACTTCAAGTCTTCTCTGTGAAAGAATTTTGGGAGTCAATAAATAGAAACAAACTTTAACATGGCAAGTTCATGTTCCTTCATTTTTTTTTCTTTTGGAGAAAGAGGTGCCTGAGGAGAAAGGATAAAATTATGTCACGTGATTTGGCCAACTTTGGCTCCCTCGCATCATTTACCATTTGACGACAATAGGGTTCAAGTCTTAAGAAATAAAATAAGGAGCAGGGCTTGAGGGTTCTGAGGATTTATATATTTTATTTAATCTTGTTTTTTCTCCCGTGTCTTCCCCCTCACGTACATACGTAGGGAATGGCGGGAGGTCATTTTTTTGAATTTAGGCGAGAGAGTGAATTATTCCTCGGATTTCCTTTGTCCTTCTTTTTAAAGAAACGAGGAATTGTGGAGTGCACATAAAATAGTGCGATTGGGTGAGAAGGGAAAAAAGCAAAATAAAGATTTCCAGGTTTCTCTGTCGTCTCTCCAGATTTGAGGGAGACAGGAGCTGATTAGGGATTAAGAAGTTGGATCCTCCTCCGTCCAACATGAAGGATTTCTCATGTATACAACATGAAATGGAAATTGGAGAGAAAGTTTTTTTCTTCCCTTCCCCATTCCCTGCTCCTGCTCCTTCTATTTGTGGGGAGGGAGAGAGAAAGTTGATGGGGGAAAATAGAGGGATAGGCCGGACGATGTTGAGTGGTTTACATGGCATTGGATTTGTTCAATAAAAAGAAGGAGGAGGATGGAGACAGTCAATGTGAAAGTGGAGGGTTGTGTGTGTGTCTGTGTTGTGTAGTTATTTATATTTTCTCCTTCTCTTTCTCCTTCAAGAGTTTTCTCTCCCTGAATACACAAAATATTGACAACCGCGGGTCGACCTTCCCTCCCATATCTGTACCTATCATATAGATGGGTGGGCACACACACACACGTGTGTGTGTGTGCCCACAGTGTAGTTGTATGGAGAATGACTCGAGTGCCAAGAAGACATGGTTCAATAGCCAAGACGATGACGAGCCGTTCAAAACTTTTTATTCACTTTCTCCATAGCATCTTCCTCCTCGATACGAGAGAGAAAGAGACTGGGTGTGTGTGTGTGGCTGAGTGACTGGGTGGCTCCTCAACACTCTTCATTGTCTATTTTTTGTGGTGTATGCGACTATTTTCTCCGATTCCCTCGTCATGTCCTCCACAAGACCACCATCACCAGAAGCATACTTAAGAGGAGGACAAGTGTTAGCCGGGTATTTTCCGAGTGTGTGTGTGTGGGGTGATTGTATTTTTCTACTCTCTCTCTCGGAGGAGGGAAGGGAGTACATACATAAAATATATGGCTGCACCATCCACCTTCTTTTTATTATGCAACTCAATACGTGCGCTTATACGCGCCAACGCCATTTCCCTGCTTTCTCTCATTTCATTCCCACAGAAAAAAAAGAAATTCTTGTTCTGGATTTTAAGATAATTTTACCGGGCCAACTTTCTAACGTGGTGAAAGTAAAAATTCAATTTCAATACAAGAACGATAATTTCACTAAAATTTTTAGAATTTTTTTAGAAATACAATATAAATTCAAAATTCTTGACCAGTAATAAATTTTTAAGAAAATGGTTGAGAGAATACAGAATTTTTTGCGTTGCACTATTTTCCGGGAAATTTTGAATAAAATCTTCCACTCTCTCTCTCCCCTTAGATTCTCGATGATACCCGGTCTCAAATTTTCATTCGGGTAGTCATTCTACTCCTCCCTCTCCCTCTCCCGCTGTATTGACCACACACCATTTCTATTGACAGGATGCGGATTATGAAGAAAAGGTTTTTCTCCCCTTCCCTCAAAAACACTCTGCTAAATCGACGTGCTATTCTCAAACAGACACACAAAAGGAAGAGCGAGGAAGGAGGATCGACTTTATTCCTCAGTCACGTGCCTTATCCTCCCAAGAAAAGACTACAAAAGCGTCAGTGAATCGATCAAGGGAAAATGTTTCGATTGTATCTTTCCCTCGCCTCCCCTCGCCACAACACACACTCCCACGCTTTCTCTCTCTCCCTCTGAATTGATAGGAGGAGGAGGCTATTTATTGTTGAATTTGATTTAGAAGGTTGACTACCCAATGGAACAATATTTAATAAAATGGAATAATTTTTCTCGTCTATTTTCTCCTTTCCTCTTTCCCTACTTTCTCTTCAACATCCATTCATTTCTCGGTCTCTGGTTTTTCGACCAGGTAAAGTCTCTCTCTCTCTCTCTCTCTCTCTCTACATGACTCGTCTTTGCAGGTTGGTTGGTTCTGGTTATGCAACAGCCGCTCTTTAAAACATTGCAATCAAAGTCAAACACACACACATATACACACGGCAGCGCAGAATCTACCTTTCTCTCAAGTCTCGTAGAGTCAGAGAGAGAGAGAGAGTGTGAGAGTGAGTGGAGTGTGTGTGTGTGCTGGGACCTTCCCATGGCATTTTATCTTGGTGTGGTTGGATCAATAACCTTTTCTGCTTTTATTCCTTGTCATTTGTAAATGTCTCTTCTCCATCCCTTGTCTTCCCTCTCCCTTCCATCCCAGGATGGATGTACAGATAGGGCAAGACAAGCTTTCTTTTTATTTCCATCCCTTCACTCAGTGGTTAAGCCACTGGCTTACACTCTCCTCCTTTCCCTCTCCCCACTTTCTCCGGCTTATCCCTTATGGCTTGTTGAGATTTTTTTTTATTGACGACAATCTTCAGGTTGCAAAACCTAATTGTCCTCACCCTGTCTCCAATGTCAAGTGGAAACGAGAGGTAAGGGGACGATGGGTGTGTGTGCGTGGGAGAGAAAATTATGGTCATTTTCCGGAGCCAAAAGGTAGACAGACACGTGTGTACGATATGTGTGGGGAAAGAAAGAGAGGGGGGACACGTGAGTCCTCCCATTTCCCGGAAGGGTGGTGGATTTCAGTGAATGCGTGGCTCGTGTCAACTCCAAATATTTTATTTTTGAAGAACTTGACCTGGAGAGTAAGTAGGGCTAGTAATAAGGGCGGGCAAAGTGAAGTGGTCATACAGGGTCACATGAACAATAAAAAAAGTCATTTGATTTAAAAACCGCAATTACACCCATCTTTTGTTCGCTAGAGACTAAAATTGGCTCTTTTCTATCGAACGGCGTCGAAGTGAAAAATATTTGTTATTTTTAATCAGGATTTTAATTTTAAAATATTTTTGGATCTTTTATTTATGAAAAGTCCTCACAATAATTACATTTTGTACATTTCCCGTAAGTGCAAAAATGGACTAAAATTCAAAAAATAAATAATTCTTTGGACACAAACGCCCCTTCTACTATTCCCACTCATCACATCACACACACGCCCATATTATTTACATATTTGTGACTAAAAAGAGAATATTTGACTAGTGGAACGCGACAAGAAATCGATTTCTCCTTCTCCTCCTCCTCCTCCTCCTCCATCCTCTTCCTTCACACGAAGTGTTTTGGAATGGGACACAGACTGCACATTGTATGCTGACAAGTAGTTATAATATTGAATTTTGAACGGGGAGAGGATTTGGGGGGTAATGAAAAGAGTTATTGATACATGGAGAACTACACACACACACACTCTCTCTCTCTGCCATGTGTAATGACTTTGACTTTACCATGAAAACATGTTTCTCATCTTGTTCTCTCTCTCGCTCTAGTGTGTGTCGGTGTATGCGGATGGGATTAGGTAAAAGGGAGGGAATTGCGAAGCGATTGAGAAAATTCTTGTCCATCTTTCTCTCTCTCTCCCACTCCTTTCACCCTCCACACACACACACACAGACACACACACGAGGAAACATATGGGTACACACCCACCCACTATAATTTGTTCCCCATCATCATTTTCATTTTCGATGGGAAAATGAACCCTTGTGAAATATTGAGTAGCGGCAGAGCAAATAAAATCGTCCAATTTTGTCTGCTACTATAATACTGCATGTAGTAGAGTAAACAAGTCGTAGAGAGAAGCATAGGAATGGCACATTGTGTATACATACGTGTAAAAGCAAAGGGAACTCTCCAGTCCTTTCACTCGGCGGCTCTTTACATGTTTTTCCTTCTACACATTTATATGCGGTGAAAGTAAATGCCTGGGAGGGATTACATACACTCATACATCCACTATAGACTACTGTGTATTGTACACACTCAACTTTCCCTTCTTTCGGTTCTTCTGAAATTTTCTCTGAAATTGGACATCATATTTAAAAAGTTTTTTTTTCAAAAAAAAATCCTTTTTCCTTACCCTCAAAATTTTTTGTCTGCTCTGCCTGGGATTCTTTCTCCACTTTCACAAAGCACTGCACTTTTTCCAGCCGTGTTTTTCTCCAAAACTTACACACGTACACACACACACGCACTCACTGATGAAACTAGTAAAACTTTTTGTTTTTTTCGGCGGGAACCACAAAACTGTCACACTTTGAATTTTTCTCAATTTTTCACTCCAAAAAAAATTTTAAATTTATTTTTAGTAGTGTATGCACACGTCAGAACAATTTCCCAAGAAAACATTCTCAAACTTGTTGTTCTCTCTGTGTCCTTGCCTTTCTCCCTACTTTCTTCAATGTGGATACTTTTACTCTTCCTGTGTCAGTTTGACAACGGTCGAGTTCCATTGGTCTAATTTAAAATGGGCAAACTCTTTTTTCTCTTCATCCTCCTCCTCGTTCTCCTCCTTGTCCTCCTCCTCCTCTTAAATAATGGAAGGGGTCCATTTTCCAAATTAGGATCTAAGTGGAGTGTAAATGTCAATTTGGGATAATTGATGTGGTGACAGGGGGGAGGTCATGTCACGTCATGTCCCACACACACTACTACCGTCCTCGTCCTCCTTTTCCCCAGTCCGATCCAATTGTGTATTCTCTCTCTCCAGTTTTTTTCCGGGCACAAAATGCAAATGACGATTGGACAAACACAGACACACAATGGGAAGGAAGAGAGAGACACTGGGATGATTCCGTATGCCTGTCGAGTGTGTCAGACACAGAGAGAGAGAGATGGAGAGTGGTTAATTCGAGAGGGCGATTCAGATCGAGATCTTCTCTTCCCTGTTGACAGATCCCATGGTTCCCCTCGGAAGAGAAAAGTCCTGGAAAAAAGAGCGAGAGACAGATTACATGTCATTCGGAGTGGTAATGAATGTCATTTGTACTCTCCAGTTCAAAAGGACACACACACTGACTCGCACATCCGTACATACAAAGTCTTAATTAATTATAATAATATAGTAGCGTCTACATCTCAATCTTCCCATCATCCCCACCTGGAGAAAAAGAGAGAGAAAAACCCGGGTAAGAGGGTTACCCTCTTCCGCTCTTTTCTGGAAAGGAGAGTCCCATCCAGCTCGACATTTATGACTATTTATTTGCGGGAATTTGGGAGACACCCTTCACCCAGCTCTGCATGGATCCACACACACACAGAGAGAGAGAAGTGTGTGTGAAGGGGTTGGGGGGCAAGAAACCCCTGTTCACAAAACGGCGTATGGTCTATTTAAACTTTTAAATTGCATTAATTTTTTTCCACTTTCCCTTTCCACGACTCTTTCGTCTGCCTCTCGTCTCCTTACGCCGCCCGGGTAGGAGCGTAGAGGAGAGGAGAGCAGAGGAGATGCGGGGAGGATGAAGATAAGAGTGAGACTAAACTGTCCTGAATGAGCGTATTTACGAGGCTCTGCGAGAATAATTTCCCAGTTAAGATTAATAGCGTGTGTAGTGTGTGTGTGTAGTGTAGTGGATCTTCAGTACAATTTACAAGTTTAGTTGTGTACGAGGGAAGAAAAACGGGATGAGAAAGAGGGGATTTTAAATTCAATTTGGAGGGAAAGAGAGAGAGGAAGGTGTGAGGGTGGAGGGGAAGTGAAAATACGAGTAAATATTTCAAAAAATCAATTTTCAAACATGTTTCTCTACAAATTCCTCATGATTTTTGAAAATTGGTCAAGTTTTATGAATTTAGACTTGATTTTGACAGAGTACTTTCATAATTCAGGTCAGAAAAAATTTTGTTTGATTTTTTGAAATAATTGAGTATTTTTTAACATATTTTTTACAAGTGGAATTCAACATAGAATTTTTGCGAAACTTGGACGCCACTCACAGAAATTGTCAGCTCAACGGCCGTTGCTCACTCTCAATCCAGAAAGTTGTTTTAACACAAAGTGGATTTTGTCGACAAAACGTTATTTTGGGTTGAATTAACACAATTTCAAGTCGACTTGGGCCTACACAATGTCATTGTTAGTTTTACAGTTTTTTTCGTTAAATCAACAACAGGCTTC